>PITA01013156.1:23739-58748 GCA_004023965.1 Spilogale gracilis
GGGTGGCTCAGTTGGTTAAGCCACTGCCTTCGGCTCAGGTCATGATCCCGGAGACCCGGGATCGAGTCCCACATCGGGCTCCGTGCTCGGCGGGAAGCCTGCTTCTCCCTCTCTCACCCCTCCTGCTTGTGTTCCCTCTCTGGCTGTGTTTCTCTCTGTCAAATAAATAAAATCTTTAAAAAAAAAAAAAAAAAAAAAAGAAAGAGTTAAGAAATCGTCTTGGTTCTTTGCTTTTCATTGTTTCATTCTTTGTCACAATTTATTCATTATCCATGTAAAAATTGTTATTGGGCATGTAGGGTACAGGGTAAACACCAAAGTCAGTTTTCTAAAGGAATATTAAGAAGACTCTATTCTGTAAGAAAATGGGCTGCATCTTTGAAAATGAAAAGGTATTCAATATGTGAACAATGGGGAGACTAGAATTTTGTGAAGAAAAAGAGGTGAGAGAAAGCTTGAAAACAGCATGGCATGTTAGGGAAATCCAGTTCATATGGCTGAGAATGAATGAGACGAAAAAAGGGATACAAGATGGGGCTATGGGAGAAGCAGGAATCAGATCCTTGAAGGTCAGTATGATGGGGTTCAATTAAGCTCAACATCAACGTTATACCTGTTTTGTTTTGTTTTGTTTTGTTTTATTTTGTTTTTCAGATGTGAGACTGGAGAAAACTTCTCAACCATGTCTGCTCATAAGTAAAGGACTGTAGATTTCTGCCACCGATTTGGGGGGAAAGAGAACAATAATAATTTTAAAATGAATCTTGATAAATCATCCCAAACTAGTTAGTTAATAGTTAGTTAGTTAGTTAGTTAGTTAGTTAGTTAAAGATTTTCTTTATTTGAGAGAGAGAAAGCATGAGCAGGAGGAAGGGCAGAGGAAGAAGCAGACTCCCTGCTAAGCAGGGAGCTCAGATGTGGAGCTCAATCATGAGCTGAGCCTAAGACAGAAGCATAACCAACTGAGCCACTCAGGTGTCTCATATTCCAAACAACTTAACAGTAAAATAAGTGAGAATATGAAAATGAGAATAGTATCCTCATAAATGGTAGAGGCTTTATCATTTTAAATGCCCTCTTTGCATACGTAGTGCATCAGAAGTGTACATCAGTAAGATACAACCTTAAGAGCAATTAGGAAAATAAACCAGAGACAGTAACTTAAATTAAACATTCTTTCTGGACACACAACTGGAAGCTTCCATTCACTTAGCACTTGTTCACTAGTGAAATAGTCTTAGTCCTTTCCCAAGAGTATTTGTGTCAAGGCTTAATGGGTCTGGAAAGACATCTGGTTATGACACTCATAGCCTTCTCTGTGAAAGCCACCTGGACTGCAAAAAGCTTTTCAGTTCCAGGAGGAAAACCTTACCGAGTTTTTTTCTGTAAACAGCACCTCTGACAGCAAGTGCCTCCTAAAATGAGGATTTAAGGGATCTTTGCAAGGAAAGCCCACACCTGGAATCTTGACAAAGAGGAATAAGGAAGGTAAGATAATTGTTTCAAGTCAGTGAATGGCTATGATTGAACTACGTCTTAGGTGCCATGTATCTTGCAAGCTCCATAATACCACTTGGAATATCAAAACTTTGAAGAATAAAGGAAGAGCATAGTAGATATAAAAGAGCCAACACTGAGGAAACCTGGACTCATAGCTAGGTCCTTTGGTATCTGTTAGTATCTTTCACTTAAACAGGTATATATATGCTATATAAAATAATTAAAAGGAGTGAACAAAAGGAAAATGTATTAGGAAAAAACGTAAGTGCACATCAAGCCTACATTGCACTCTTGCCTAAACATACAAATATTTCCATTAGGACACAAAATTTCTCCTATACAATAACACACAAGGCTTTACCCAAGAAGCTTCTCAACTTCATTCATTTGCTATTCCTATTCCATTCTTTCATAAACAAAGTCATTTCTAACAAGCTCCCGGGTGATGCCGGTGCTGCTGCTCCATGGACCATACTTGGAGTATCAAGGCTTTCAAGCATAACGAGCATAACTCACTTGCCTTGGGAAAATTTTCCTAATCCCTATATAGAAGAGACCCTCCCAGGAGACTCATTAGCTTATAGCCTATGACTCCCCTGTGGGGCACTCATGCTGTTTCTCTGGCTTTCTTTGTTAAATATGCATCTTCCATCTTAACTTCCTCATCAAATGCTATGCAATTCTGAGCAGAGCAGGTAAACCTGCATTCAATGATAAGAGGCAGTGTTTACTTAATGACATAAATGAGGTCCAAATCCCACTACTGCCTCCCTAGCTGAGTGACCATAGGAAACTATTTTAACCAGCCTAACTTCAATTTCCTCATCTGTAGAAGCCAGATGTCAACAGCAAATACATCAAAGTTTATTCTAAGGATTATATGAAGTAATCCATGTAGCATTACCTGGTGAGTACTCAACAAATGCTACTTACTAGTATTATCACAGTGCCATAGCACCTACAGTGATTCTAAGGTACCCTCCCATCTCTCCTGATGATAGCATTTGAGATCTGAAATTCACAAGTTGATTTAGTCCTAGTAGAATACTTTGTTCTCACAACCACCAACCATGTACATCCTCTAAATATATTAATCAATTTTTCCTACAAATACTGAGTGAAGATCAATAACTCCAATCTTTACATGTATATTTTAACATAGAAGGGTATTTATCATTCTTTTGGGCCACCCACTACCTTAAACTTTCTATTAGTCAGGGCTTTTTACTTGCAAACAATAGGACAGAATCAAGCTAATTTGAGCAGAAAGGGATTTATAGAAGAATATTAGCCAGCTCACAGAATCCCTGAGAGGGACAAAGAACAAGGCTTGGGGGCTCAAAGCAGAATCAATGAGCCAAGAACAACACAGTGAAAGAAAGGCACAGCTACACTGCGGATTTGTCCTAAGAAACTCCATTAACAACCCCACTCACAGGTTAGTACACTGGGTTCTGAATGCCAGAAGTCTTCCACAGCCATTCCTAAAAAAAAAAAAAAAAAAAAAAAAGAAAGAAAGAAAAAAAAAGTCACCTTTACTACCATGCTTGGAGATGGTTCAATAGCCCTGCACACCGCTGTATGCATTGGCTCTATATACAATCTTGTATATGTACAGTGGCGACAGAGCTTGGGAATCCATCACTTTCCAGACAAGGACTATCCAGAAAAGGGCTGGGCTGGGTGTTGAATAAGCCAACCTACTGTAGTATTTCCCTAAACCTACTCCCTAAATTTTGGGGATCTTGCAACTTATGATCACTAGCAGACCCTACTACAGACTATAGGAAAGAAAATGACAGATACTCACCTTCTTAGTAGCCCTCAAAACTGAAACATAAGCCCATGACCTAAGTTCCACCAGTCAGATGCATCCACTCGGTTATGAACCAGGAATGCAAAGAGGAGAATGTGAGGAATTTTGTCTGGCAATGACAAGAGATGGAGCATGATAATATCCCTAGCGTGGCAATAGCAGCAGTTCCAGGGGACCCAATCCGAAGTCCTTTATTACTACAACGTCAGCCTTGCAAAGTACAGCACCCAATCTCAGTAGCAGCCGCCATGGTGTCCTTATGGGACATGATCTGGAGTACTGTTCCTAGCTCTGAAGCCCTGAAGATTCTGTGCAAGTAAGTGTCCTAAAAATTAATTCATTTTATGCTTAAGAGTATAGAATTACTTTAACTAAGAACACTAACATACAAATTGCTACCAGTTGCAGGTATAGGCAATATTGTCTCAGAAAAATGGAACTGGATATCTGACCTCATTGAAATAAAAACAGTGAAAATCCAGTCAGTATTATGAGATGGGAATGGAGGCCTGGGCACAAATTATCGAATTATCACCTTAAAGAAGTACTCATTGAGGACCACATAATCCCTGCCACGGAAGTTTATGACAGGCGTGAGAAATTCAAGAACAGTAGACCTGGAAGTTGCTCCTAACAGGGCTACAATGCTCAAAGGGAAAGAATGACAAGCTGAAATCACAAATTCTTGGCTAGAGGCATGAAGTGAAATCCCAAATTTCTCTGACTGCTAAAAGAATGTCTTATCGCTTTCAGCCGCAGGGCTGATATAACTGGAAATCAAACTCAAACTTTGATCCTGGAGCTTTCTAAAAATTATAATGTCAGTTGAATTCACAGCCCACTGAGATCACTTATGTGAAAGTAAAAGCATTGATCATCAGAGAACAAAACCAAGATCTGGAATGGAAGAAAATGGATGAATTTGGATGTCATAAGTACCCACAAACCCACCAAATCCCATGACAGGCCCTTGCTGACCAAAGCAGTGTCATTCTCTTTGTCAGGTGAGACACAGAAGGAATAAATTATCTATGGTAATGGTGGTGGTTGTCACAAAAATCAAGTTCTTTAGGTAGCAGGGATAGCAGAGCGGATGGCAGCTTCCACCGTCCATTGCTAGGGATGTCAACGGTGCAGGCTGTAGTTCTTAGCAGAAACCACAGCAGTGTCTCCCCTGAGCTAGTTCTGCAGCAGGATTTGGAACATTGTTCCTATCTGCATAGTCCCAAGGCTGGTTCTCCAGCCCAGTATCCTCTGAATAAATAAATTTCTTCTCAAATCAACCAAATTTGTTTTCTTATAGTTAAAAACTATTATGCTTAAAAATTTCAATAATGGCCTTTTATTTTATCCCTGACTCCGCCCCCTAAAAATATGATCAGGACATAAAACATTTCAACTCTGTTTGACTGCTTTGGAACAATAAGTCCATAACTGGTCTAAATTTTCCTTACAATAAGAGTTCATGCTTAGAGTGACAGACTCCCTGCGTGGAAAATTTAATAAGAGATTCATGGCTGTTTGCTACTTACAGAGAAAATTTATTCCCTTACAACTCTATCCATCCTTGTCTCTTTTATATGCAATATTATTATTCACAGTTTTCTAGTGAATTATCAAAGAAAAGGCAAACACAAATGGCTCCCTAGGTACCGACAGTCAACTAATTTATCAAATCCTAGCCTACAAATTCCAACATGAGCAATTGCCTGGTCAATCTAACACCATGACAAACTAAATGCCTGATAAACAGTCACAATCCTGTAGAAAATCTATGGCGAAGACTTTCAAAACCTCGAGCAAAGGACATAATTGGTGTGATGGTGAAAATCGCAGATCAAATATAGCTCATACACCGTTGATAAGGCTATTCCAGTCCTTAAAATCACACTACAAACATACATATATATATAGTTTGTTTCAAGCTATAAAGAATGAGAAGTTGTTTTGCTGCATTACACCTGTAACAGGTCACTATAATAATGGCTACCCACTTGAGCTGTTTATGTACCTTTCCAGATTTGTTCTACCTCACCATCTCCTGGGCCTTGGCTATCTTGTTCAAAGAGAATGAAGCACCCCACCAGTCCCATCCCCTCATCTCCTAACACTACTGCCTGTCTCTGGGCAAGTTTCCACATGGCCTTCATCCAAGTTACCAAAGCAACAGCCACAGTGGCTCCTTTCACTGCGTCTATGTTCAGATGAAGTTGGCTGCCTCCTTTTTGTCATTCAAGTGTCAAAGTATTCTCTCTTCTCTCTCTGTTTTGTTTTCTCTCTCCATTTCTCTTTTATCTTCATCATAACACATACCAGTACTTGTTTGTGTGAGCTCCATAACACCAGGAATTTTATCTGTCTTGTTCAATGCTGTATCCCAGTACCTAGAACAGTGCTCACAACACAAGAGGAGCTCTACAAATGTTTGGTGAACAAAGATAGAAATTTTCCCACTGGGTTTGGTCACAAAGAGGTGATGAGTGACCTTAGCAATTTTAATACAGTTCTGATGAAGAAGCCTAATGGAAGAAGGTGGGAAGTGAGAAAATGGACAGAGTACAGTTCTATAGAGAAACATAACTGTGTATGAAGGACTGCTGGAAGGGTGAGGTGGATATAGAGAGTCTCTTAAAAGATGAGCAGATAAGGATATTTAAATGCTAATGGAAAGGGAAGAATTCAAGATTCAGATTTCTCTACTGTTGTTCTTATCCAATCATTCACTCATTCTCCTAGGCTTAGGAAAATAAGTGAAACTAATAAAACGACCAGCATGCACTCTTCAGGAAAAGCACATGCTGTGGGAAATAGTTTCAATAGCCAACATATTTATGTGACAGAGCCATTTTTTGAGCTCAATGAAGTGAATAAACAAGCTGAACTTTTTGTCATTAATCTTCAATAGAATAGCAGTTTTCCAAACAAATTCAATCTTTTCTGACTCTCAAAGAGTAATTTTATGTCAAAAGGGTTCTATATTCAAGAGAAAGACTTAATATTAAGTCTGAGAACCGAGGAGACTGCAATGGCTAACATGATGAATAAAAAATAAAAATAATAATTATCTCCTCTTGTAAAATACTTACTTTAGGTAGTAAGAGTAAAAGCAACTAAACATAAAAAACTTTCAGTGTTAATTATTTTCAAATCTTTCATCAACTCCACACAATATGGTAATTTTTAAAGTGGTCAAATTTTGCCATTTTATTCTTCCAAAGGAAGCTTTACTGATTCAGATAAAATTTCTTAAATAAGATAAAATTCTCTTAGTGTAACACAACATCTTAAGTGAGCCCTTTAAGTGGTCATTTCAGAGAAGTGATATATCAGTAAAACCACTTAGTCCCATTCTTTAAATTTATGATTCTGTTAATAAAAGTAATACAAATAAGAAGGCAAACCAAGAATATGTCCCTGATTCCTATCCCTGCCCAAAATATGCCTAGATTTTTAAAATATTTTATTTAAAAAAAATAAAAAATCCATTTGAGGTCTAGAGAATAAGAATAAATATACTCAATATATCAGAAATAACAAAGAAGCCTTAAAAGACATAAGGAAGGTGACACTGGAAGTATGAAGGAAAGCATGGTCCCAACATAGAAAAAACAAGCTGAAATAAGATGAAGAGATGCCACTGATACTCCAAACTCTGAAGTGGCAAGCACTGATGGGAGAAGGCAGCCTTGGAAACTACTCAAGTTATTTTTCGGAAAACCACAGCCAGGTGGATCAGCAACTCTGGGACAGGTTGCTCTATAATGGTCACAAATCTTTCCCTTCCCTGCATTCACACACCTACAATGTGATCTTGCAGCTCTTTCCATCAAAAAGTAGAATCTCTCATCCCTTGAATCTGGAATGGCCATTGGACTTGCTTTGCCCAACGGGACATTAGCAAATATGATGCAGGCAAGGCTTGAAAGTCTTTTTCTGTTGTTTTACTTAGAACTGAGGTAACCATGTGAACAAGCCCCAGCTGGCTTGCTAAAGAAAAAGTGGCTTCATGGAGGACAACCAAAGAGTTCAACCGACTATCGGACATATAAGTGAGACCGTCTGAGACCAGCCAGCCTCAAACCACCCTACAAACTGACAGCAGAAGAGCAAAATCACCAAACCACCGAACCACCTTTTGGTCACAGATACATACACAAGAACAGAAAAGAAAAAGCAGAGCTAGCCAAGCCGACCCACAAAATTGTCAGCTAAGTAACTGTGCTATTAAGTCAATAAGTTTCAGAGGGATTTTGGAGTTGTTACATCAAGAGATGACTGATACAAACTCCTCTTCTAGTACTGTATCACACAACACACAGCAAAATCATCTGTCTCCGGCAAGGATAGTTAATGTGAATGTATACCTTGCCAAGAAAAGTGAAGGTACCTTGTGGCTGGCAATATCTACAAGAAAACAGGGAATTGTTATAACCAGAATACTGGCCACTGGCTCACCCTTCCCCACAATAAGTGAAGCAAGCTGTGGTAAATGGAAGCAGCATTCACTGGTTGTCCACAAGGACTCTTAAATACAAAAATAAACACACAACCAAGAATCATGAAACATTTTAAGGGAAGGGGCACCTGGGTGGCTCAATTCGTTAAGCACCTGCTTTCAGCTCAGGTCATGATCTCAAGAGTCCTGGGATCACACCCTGTGTCAGGCTCCCTGCTCAGCAGGGAGTCTGCTCCTCCCTTTCCCTCTGCATGTCCCCACTGCTCCTGTTCCCTCTCTTTCGCTGTCTTGCTCAAATAAATAAATAAATAAATAAATAAATATTTAAAGAAAAACAACACAATAAAAGAGAAACACTAAATAACAGAAGAAATAAGAACACATGAACTCAATAAGGATAAATATTAGAGGGAACATAAAGTAAATTTTAAAGAAATTTAATTAATAATTTTAGTGAAATAAGAAGACACACTATCCATGAAACAAGATCAGGCTATGAAAAAGAACCGGCTAGATCTGGCAAATGAAAATATGACTGTCTAAATAAAAACTCAATAAATGGGCTGCAGATAGTAACTATACTTGTGGTGAGCATATTATAATGCAGAGCTGTTGAATCACTGAGTTGTACACCTGAAACTAATAACTAACATTATGTGTCAACTATACTTCTTCAACAAAAACAAAAAAGATAATAAATGGGTTGGAAAAAAATGAATGAATACAACTAAAATTTAAGATCACCAAACTGTACCCAAAAAGGAACAAAAAGATGAAATGTATAAACAATTTTAAATCAGATAGTACCACTATCTAAAGTTAAATTTCCTGACTTTAATTCATTGTAATATGATTATACATGAGAATATCTTTGCTCTTAGGAAATTTACACTCAAGTATTTAGGGGTAATACAGAAGCAACTCTGTTTTATCCTCAAATGCTTTCCAAAAAAATTTATATACATATAAAGAAAGAGAAAATGATAAAGCAAATGTGGCAAGAGGTTAAGTTTCTAAATCTAATGCACAAGTTCCTTGTACTGTTCTTGCAATGTTCTTATCAATTTGAAATTATTTCCAAATAAATGATATAAAACTACATGGAGAATAAATCCATGATGTAAACTACATGGAGAATAAATCCAGAAGATCCAGCCTCATCTATCAAAGCTCCATAAGAAATGACCAGATAGAAAGGAACAGAGAAAAGGGCCAAAAAAATAATGGAAGATACACTCCTGTAGCTGAAGAAAGACTCTGTCCTTAAAACTGAAGGGCCAAAAAGGATGAATGAAAAAGGCCTCAAACCTGGACACATTTTTATATCATTTTAAGCCACCAAGGATAAAGTCAAAAAGGTAAAAGGTTTGACAGGAAAGATGGAGCAGGTAGGTGTGGGGTTGTTATTTACTGAAAAAAAAGTATCAGACTAGTATCACATGTCACACTAACTCTAGATTCAAGAAGATAGATTCAAAGTTGTCATGAAAATTATTTTGAACCTGAAAATTTTTTGGTCAAAATATTATTCAAATATGAAAAAAATAAATTTATTTTTGGAGATAACATTAAAGATGTTATCTCTTATAAGCCTTCTACAAACAATATGTGACATATCAAAACATCATACTGTATACTTTAAATATATATAACTTTTATTTGTCCTCAGTAAAGCTGGGTGGAGTCAATACATGAATGCCAGAAAAACAAATAAACAAAAACAATCTAAGAAAGGGTAAACACACACACACACACACACACACACACATAATGATGAGAAATGAAAACAATAAAAGATTAGCTAAATAAATTTTAATGTTAAAATAATAATGATCTGGAACTATTATCTCAGATGATCTCAGCATGGGAGGGAGATAACAGTAGGAGGAGGTAGAATGAACCAGAATATTGAGGTCCCTGCCTTGTTCAGAAAGGGCTTATTTACTGGTTTATTTTAGATATTAATTTTTTAAAATGTATAAATGTATCCCTTAAAAATTAAAGGTAAATAACGTCTAAAGTCAAAAGGAATAGAATGTATAATTTCCTAACCAAAACAAAGAAAAAACAGAACACAAATATTTTCATCAAAACAAGAGCAGAAAATTGGAAAGATGAAAAAAATAATAATTTAGAAGTATATAAAACACATTACAAAGTAACATTGCAAGAATAATCTCAAACATATCAACAATGATATTAAATGGCAAATTAAGTATTCTATTTAATTACTCTATTAAAAGTAGAAAGTCATATTGCATTATCAAACCCAGCTATAAGCTCTCTTTCCCAGACATATCCCAAACCAAATGACTCAGAATAAAAATAAGTAGATACTAAATGTTTTTTTAAAAAGTAAGTATACCCCATAGGAATTCACTTATGTGTGGAATTTAAGAAACAAGAGATGAACAATTTGGGGGGGGGGGATAAAAATGGAGAGAGGAAAACAAACCAGACTCTTTTTAATTCTTTATTTAAATTCAATTTAACCTAGTTAACATTATACTGCATTATTCGTTTCAAGGGTAGAATTTAGTGATTCATCAGTGATTCATATAACAGCGCTCTTTACATCAAGCACCCTTCTTAATGCCCCTCACCCAATTATCCTTCACCCCATACCCCTCCCCTCCTGCAACCCTCAGTTTGTTTCCTAGAGTTCAGCATCTCTTATGGTTTGCTTTCCTCTCTATTTTCATCTTATTTTATTTTCCTTCTCGTCCCCTATGTTCATCTATTTTGTTTCTTAAATTCCTCAAATGAGTGAAATCATATGGTATCTTTCTCTCACTGACTTATTTCACTTAACATAATACCCTCTAGTTTCATCTATGTCATTGCAAAAGGCAAGATTTCATTCTTTTTGATGGCTGAGAAATATTCCATTGTACATATATACCACCACTTCTTTATCCATTCATCTGTTGATGGACATGTGGGCTCTCCATATTCTGGCTATTGTGGACATTGCTGTCATAAACATTGGGGTGCATGTGCCTCTTTGAATCACTGTTTGTATACCTTGGATAAATACCTAGTAGTACAATTTCTGGGTCATAGGGTGTCTCTATTTTTAACTTTTTGAGATTCTTATCAATAGAGGACAAACAGAGTTGATGGAGGGAAGTGGTGGAGGATGGGCTAGCTGGGTGATAGAGATTAAGGAGGGCACTTGTTATGATAAGGACTGTGTGTGGTATGTAAGTGATGAATCACTGAATTCTACTCCTGAAACCAATATTGCACTAACTAGAATTTAAATAAAAATTTGAAGAAAAAAAAGTAAAGTGCACCTCAATTTATACCTCAATTTAAAAATTAAAAATTAAAAAAAATGAAGAGTAATCAGACATAAAGTTCAAAATATCAAATGAGGATATATATATATATATATATATATAATTAGGATGTTTCATATGATAAAGCATACAGACAAGATATATCATGAAATTAGGCATAGTCTTTTTTTTTTTGAAATTAGGCATAGTCTTAAAACACATAAAATCTGACAGAAATGCAAAAAAATAAATCTGTAATCACAGTTGGAGACTATAACATTCTCTCAATTCACAACAAATAAAGTAAACAAAAATATTAGAGATATAGAATTTTTAATAAAACAACTTTGATTTGAACAAACAAGGTTTGATCAAATTGATATGCAGAAAAGAACTATAGCATGGTCTGCTTACTAAGTCATGCTGACCAGAATTTTAACAATGATCTTAGGATTCATATAATTCTACCCCAAATGTATTTCTGGCATTGAGGGCTGTTCCAAATCAATCACTCATATCACTGTTGGACAAATATTATAAAGCTCCACGTTGTGAGGTCTTGGTGATAGCACCTCCTGAAAGTTAACAAGCACATAAGGAAAGAGGAAAGCCTTGGGTTTCAAGGAATATTATAAAATAGCAGCAGATGGTAAAGCCATCTTTTGTCACAGAAAATTGGAAAACCAATCCATTTAAAGTAGGAAGTATAGCACATACCCTGTACTTCTTACTGAGTTTAAAATGTATAACTATAAAATGGTATGACCTTTTAAAGTCGTGGGCTCATTGAAAACTGACATTTGCAAGCACAGCATCTGTTACACGCCATTCACTCTTCTTTCCCTTACTATTACACACACAAATAACTGTATTATCTCACTCAGCAAACTTCATTTACCCCAAAGTTGAAAGAGTTAATGTAATCCATGTTACAAAGTAATTTCTAAAGGAAAAAGCCTGATTTGACAAGTAAAATCCTTGTAAGAAAAAAAAAAAAGGAGAAAACTAGAACTAAAACTAGATATGTCAAAACTGCTCATCTTTCTTCTTCGGCCACAACGATTCACCTTCCAAAATTGTTCTTTACACAATTATAAGGGTGTCTGAGTCCTACCCAAACAACTCTTATGAGAAAAACAGAGATAATGGTAACTCTAAAAGATTTCACCAAATATTGTCCCCAAGATCATAAAAGAAACTTGTGTGTCTGCATGCCAACACTATAAATGTTAAAACACTTGAGAGTGAGGTAAGAGTCGAAAAATTTAGATTGAAAGAAAGATTCTCAAGCACTGACAAGTGATAATATAAACCTACATACACCCTAAGATGTGTTTATAGTAATGGATATAGTACATCTTTGATAATCATTTACAAAGATTGGTTTTAACTATGCAACACAATTTAGGAGGTTACTGTATTCATTTCCTGGGATTCCTATACCACAAATTGAGTAGCTTAAACAGAAATTTGTGGGCTCAAAGTCTAGAGGCTAGAAGTCCGGTTCAAGTTGTCAGTGGAGTAGTTTCCATCTGAAGGCTGTGAGGAACAATTTGGTCTGTGCCTGTCTCCTAGTTTTTAGTGATTTCTTGGCAATCTTTGTTGCCCCCTGGCTTGTAACATATCACCCCAACATCTGCCTTTATAGTCACATGATGTCCCTGCCTCCGTGTCTATCTCTATGGCCAAATTTCCCCTTTTCATAAGGACACCAGTCATATTGGTTTAAAGCCTCCCCAGATGACATCACTTTAACTTAATTACCTCGTAAAGACCCTATCTCTAAATAAGGTCACAGTCAGAGGTACATGGGGTTAAGACTCCAATGTATCTTTTTAAGAAATGACATAATTCAATGCATAACAGTTACCTTAAGGTAAGTCGTAAATACACCTTTATTAGCAATATCATACAATGATCTTGGCAGTGAGAAACAGTAACAATAAATAACTATTCACTGTTTGCTAATTCTAAACGACCATACCCTATGATCTAAACTCTACCCTGCTTTCAATGCACTCATAAATGAATTCCAGCACAAATACCGTATTTTCCACTAGTCTCAAATGCAGATATCCTACTAATAAATCTGGAGGAAAGATCTTACTCTTCCCTTGGCCTCCTCATTACATATATACATGTATATATGCACATATATATTCCCATGCATGCACACACACATATATACAGCAAGCTTACTTGGTAGCTTATTGGCCGAATACAATCTCTTTTTAAAAAAAATTAAGTATCAAAGAATATGATGTTTGTACTACATAGGCAAACAGTTAACTGAAATTTAAGGAATCCAAAGATCAGCCTGTTTTCCCCTAAAATAAGCTGATACAGCAAAAGTGCAGGCCAGGATAAACTAAACATGAAAACAAATGAATTTCACAACATGTTATTTCATAGTACAATAGAATAAGAGATCATTATTAATAGACAATAGGACCTATATTCTAAATAATTATTTTGCTTTAAAAGGTTATTTCAAAGGATATGGTGAATGAAAAAGCTACAGGCTCTCCTTTTTTCATAGAAACACTGACTTAACAATATATGTACCAGAATACCTCTGTAAGAACTCAAGAGGTGCAATAAAGCTACAGCATCCAGGCCACTGGAAAACTAAGAAGAGATTCCAGTGAAAGGAATTGGAAAATTTGTACCATTTGGCACACCTGTCCAATGTCCCTTACCCTATGTAGCATAGTGCAGAGCACCTAGGAGGAAACTTCACACCAGAGCTCCTTTCTCAGCGTGGAAATATGAAGGAGACTCTACATTCAAAATTCTGCCTTGTATAAAGGCTTCTGTCTTGGTGTTGTAAGGTCCAGTTTTGAAATCCAAACCGCCATCCTGTTTACTCAAAAACAGCTCCATGCGTTATGGATAAATGGCCCCTGGAAAACGAAGGCAAGCCAGGTTGGGGGAGACAACGCCCAATCAGTTAAACCTATCTGGGGAGGGTCCTGGAGAGGTATTTAGATGCAAACTGTGTGGCTCACACTTGCTGTTTGAAATGCATATATACCCCTAGACCCTTGCACTCAGGGTCCTTGCTGAAACCCACTGAGCCAGGCCGATGTTTGGACCCCAGCTAGCTGGAAAAAAAACCTCGCAGTATGATTTGCATTATCCTGAGCATCCTCAGTTTCTCTTTGGGGAGGCAGTCGACACCGGACTTTAACAGTGTCTGTCTTTGATGATTCTGAGTGCTGACAGGACAAGACTAGAGCTCAGAAGATGCTGAAAACATTTGAGCTACAGTTCCACAGGCATGTGCCAGGAAGAGCAAGAGATCAGAAAAAGTTTCAAAGGTCCTAGAACTTCTAATCAGGCTGACTGGCAAAGGTATTCACCTGTACAGAGCTGGCACACAAAGAGTGAGAGAGGTGATTGTTTTTTCAAATGTACAAATCCAGTGAGAAATTACAAACAGAGAATCACCGCCCAAAGGTACAAAATAATATACCAGAAACCAATCCTAAAGAAATGCAGATCAAGAGCTGCCTGACAAAGAATTTAAAATATCAAAATAGATGTTCTATCAACTAAAAAGGAACACAGACAACTAAATGAAATCAATAATGCATAAACAAGAGAATATAAACAAAGAAACAGAAGCCATAAAAATAGAACCAAACACAAATTCTAGAGCTGGAAAATACAATAATGAATCTGAAAATTTAATTAGTGGACTTTGCATTCTTGATCAGGTGAAAGAATCAGAGAATTTAGACAAGTCATTTCAAACAATCAATTCCAAGAAACAACTCTCCCCCAAAATGGGGAAAAAAAGGGAAGAGAGCCTAACAAACTGATAGTGTACCAACAAGCAGATAAACTCATACATTATGGAAATCTTTGAAGGAGAAAAAAGAAAGAGGCAAATAGCTTATCTGAAAAAATAATGGGCCAAACTTCCTAAATCTGAGGAAAGAAATGGACATACAAATTTTAAAATCTCAAAAAACTCTAACTAGAATAAATCCAAAGAGAACCACACAAAGATGTTTTATAACCAAACTGTCTAAAGTAAAAGACCAAAAGATAATCTTTGAAGCTGCAAAAAAAAGATGAAAAGAGAATCTTGGAAGCTGATTGTTCTCTCACTTTTTCTGTCAAATAAATAAAATCTTAAAAAAAAAATGAAGGAAAGATGTTAACTAAACTTATGTGATCATTTCACAATATATACAAATATTGGATCACAATGCTGTACACACCTAAAACTAATACAATAGTATATGGCAAATACATCTCATTTTTTTTAAGATTTTATTTATTTCTTTGAGAGACAGCTCTAGCAGTGGGGAGGGGCAGAGGGAGAGGGAGAAGACTCCCTACTGAACAGGGAGCCCAATGTGGGGCTCAATCCCAGGACACTAGAATCATAACTGAGCTCAAAGCAGATGCTTAATCGACTGAGCCACCCAGGTGCCCCTCAAATACATCTAAATTTTAAGAAAAGAAGATATTAAGATGTTCCTAGATTTTAAAAAAGCCGAGGGAATTCATTATCAATAAACCTGCTTGACAGGAAATGCTAAAGGGAATTATTCAAGTTGAAACATAAGGACAATACACAGTGACACAAAGTCATATTAAAAAAAAAAAAAAAAGATTCTCCAGTAAAGGTAAATACATGGACTAACACAGCAGCCTGACCTATTTAATTTTGGAGCACAGAATTTAAAGGGTAAAAGCATTTTTTTAAAACCGTTAAGTCTATGTCAATGAGTATATAATGTACAAAGATGTAATTTGTGACAAAAAAAAAGGAGTTGGAAAGTAAAGGCTTTTTTTTTTTTAAAGTAAAGGCTTTTTGCATGTAACTTAACTTGTTATCAGTTTAAAAAAGAAGTGTAGGGTGCCTGGGTGGCTCAGTGGGTTAAAGCCTCTGCTTTCAGCTCAGGTCCTGATCTCAGAGTCCTGGGATCGAAGCCCACTTCCGTCTGGGCTCTCTGCTCAGCAAGGAGCCTGCTTCCTCCTCTCTCTCTGCCTGCCTCTCTGCCTACTTGTGATCTCTCTCTCTCTCTCTGTCAAATAAATAAATAAAATCTTTAAAAAAAAAAAAGTGTAACTTTAAGATTATATAATTGGAATAGTGACCACAAAGAAAGTATCTATAAAATATACACCAAAGGAAATGGGAAAGGAATTGAAACACATCATTACCAAAAGTCAATGAAACACAGGAAGACAGACAGGAAAGAAGAGAAAAAAGAGTGCAAGATATACAAAAAACAGGGATGCTTATTTGGTCACTTAGTTGACTTAGTTGGTTAAATGTCTGACTCTTGACTTCTCTTCAGGTCATGATCTCAACGTCCTGAGATCAAGCCTACTTAGCATTCTCTCTTTCCCTTTTCATCTCCCCTTCCTCTCCCTCACCCCCAAAAATAAACATAAAAAAGGTGCACAGAAAATAATTAACAAAATTAGCAATAGTAAATCTTTCCTTAGCAATAATTAATGTAAATTTAAATGGATTAAATTCCCATCAAATGACATAAATTGGCTGAATGGATTTTTTTTTAAAAGATCCAATTATATACTGATTAGAAGAAACACATTTTTTTAAAGATTTTACTTATTTATTTGACAGACAGAAACACAGCCAGAGAGGGAACACAAGCAGGGGGAGTGAGAGCGGGAGAAGCAGGCCTCCTATGGAGCAGGAAGCCAGATATGGGGCTCGATCCACGGACTCCAGGATCATGACCTGAGCTGAAGGCAGTTGCTTAACCAACAGGTGCCCCGATTTTTATTTAAATTAAATTAGCCAACACAAACTATATCATTAGTTTCAGATGTAGAGTTCAATAACTCATCAGTTGCATATAACTCCCAGATGCATTTAACACCCATCACACCATGTACCTCCCTGAATGCGCATTACCTAGTTACCCTATCCCCCCTGCGTACCTCCCCTCCAGCAATCCTCAGGTTATTTCCTATAATTAAAAGTCTTTCATGGGTTGTTTCCTTCTCTGTTTACTTCCATTGAGTTTTTCCTTCCTTCCCCTATGATTCTCTTTGCACTGTTTCTTATATTCCACATATAAGAGGGGCCAGGTGCCCCGATAAATCACATCTTCTTTATCCATTCATCTGTGAATGGACATCTTGGCTCTTTGCATAGTTTGGCTATTGTGGACACTGCTGCTATAAACATCAGGGTACATGTGCCACTTCAGATCATTACATTTTTAACAAGAGACTCACTTTAGATACAAAGACAAACATAAGCTAAAAGTGAAAGGATTAACAAAAATCTATGCAAGTGGCAACCAAAAAGAAAGCAGGAGTGCTTATACTAATATCAGACAAAATAAACTTCAAATCAAAAGCTGTTAACAAGAAATCAAGAATCACATTTTACAAAAGCTGAACAAGAAGATATCACAATTCTAAATATTTACGCACCAAACGTCAGACCTCCTAAATGTACACAGCAAAGATAGATTGAAGGGAGAATACACAGCAATACCCCACTTTCAATAATGTATAGAACCACCAAACAGAAAATCACTAAGGAAACACTGGACTTATAATACATGATAGAACAGGTCAATCTAGGGCTGCCCGGGTGGTTCAGTCATTAAGTGTCTGCCTTCGGCTCAGGTGACAGTCCTGGAGTCCTGGAATCGAGCCCCCCATCAGGCTCCCTGCTCGGCAGGAAGCCTGCTTCTCTCTCTCTCACTCCCCTTGCTTGTGTTCCCTCTCTAGCTGTGTTTCTCTCTGTCAAATAAATACATAAAATATGTAAAGAACAGGCCAGGGGCACCTGGGTGGCTCAGAGGGTTAAGCCTCTGCCTTGGGCTCAGGTCATGATCTCCGGGTCCTGGGATCGAGTCCCACATCGGGCTCTCTGCTCAGCAGGAAGCCTGCTTCCTCTCTCTCTGCCTGCCTCTCTGCCTAATTGTGATATCTCTCTCTCTCTCTCTCTCTCTCTCTCTCTCTCTCCATCAAATAAATAAATAAAATCTTTAAAAATAAAAAAAATAAAATAAAGAACAGGCCAATCTAGGATACATAAAGAACGTTCCATCCAACAGCAGCAGAATACAGATTCTTCTCAAGTGAACACAGATCCTTCTCCAGGATAGACCATATTAGGCCACAAAACAAGTCTTAACAAATTCAAGAAGATTGTAATCATACAAGTATCTTTTCCAATTATAATGAAATTAAACCAGAAATCAATAGCACAAGGAAAACTGAAAAATCCACATATATGGAAATTAACACATTCTTAAACAACCAATGGGTCAAAGAAGAAATCACAATGGAAATTAGAAAATATCTTCACACAAATGAAAAAGCAAAGCTTGTGCAGTGAAAGCAGTGCTAGTTTATGGATGTACATGTATTTAAAAAAAAGAAATATTTCAAATCAAAACGAGTTTAAACATCTCAAGAAACTAGAAAAAGAAGATGAAACTAACCCCAAAATTAGCAGAAAGAAGAATAAATATTTGGAGTAGAGATCAGCAAAATAAAAGAATAGAAAAACAGGGGCGCCTGGGTGGCTCAGATGGTTGAGCCACTGCCTTCGGTCATGATCCCATGATCCTGGAGTCCGGCGATTGCTCTGCGGGGAGTCTGCTTCTCCCTCTGACCTTCTCCCTTCTCATGCTCTCTCTCTCTCTCTCTCTCTTTCTCTCAATAAATAAATAAATAATTTTTTTAAAGAATAGAAAAACAAAGGACTAAATCAACAGAAGAGCTGGTTTTTAAAAACAATTAACAAAACTGACAGACTACTAGCTAGATTAACCAAGAAAAAGAGGAACCTTACCATAGATGCCATAAAAACAAAAAGGATTATAAGAGAATACTATGAACAATTCTGCTCTAAGAAACTGAATAACCTGAGGTGCCTAGGTGACTCAGTGGTTAAGCCTCTGCCTTCAGCTCAGGTCATGATCCTGGTGTCCTGAGATCGAGCCCTGCATCGGGCTGTCTGCTTGGCAGGAAGCCTGCATCTCCCTCTCCCACTCCCGCTGCTTGTGTTCCCTCTCTGGCTGTGTTTCTCTCTGTTAAATAAATAAAATCTTTAAAAAAAAAAAAAGAAAGAAAAGAAAAGAAAAGAAAAGGAAAGGAAAGAAAAGAAAAGGAAAGAAAGGAAAGAAAAGAAAACTGAATAACCTAAAACAAATTAATAAATTCTTAGAAACACAACTGACCAAAACTGAATCATGAAGAAACAGAAAATATGAACAGATAAGTAGCAAGTAAGGAGGTCAAATTGGTAATTAAGAAGCCCAAACAAAGGAAATCAAAGACCAGATGACTTTACTGGAGGATTCTACCAAACTTTTAAGAATTAACACCATTTTTATTCAACATGGTACTGGAAGTCCTAACCAGAGCAATTAGGCAAGAAGAAGAAATACAAGGCATCCAAATCAGAAAGAAAGAAGTTAAACTCTCATTTGCATTTGCAGAGGGCATGATTATATATAGAAAACCTTAATGACCCCACCAAAAAGCTATTAATACTAACAAATGAACTCAGTTAAGTTTTGGGTACAAAATTAATTTGCAAAAATCTGTTGCTTTTCTATATACTAGCAATGAGTTATCAAAATAAAAAATTTAGAAAACAATCCCATTTATGATTGTAGCAAAAAGAATATCTAGAAATAAATATAACTCTACACCAAAAACTAAGACATTAAAAAAAAAAAAAACTAAAGAAGACACAAATAGATGAAAAGGGATTCTGTGCTCATGGATTGGAAAATTAATATTTTAAAATGTTTATACAACCCAAAGCAATCTACAGATTCAATAAAATTCCTATAAAATTCCAAAGGCATTTTTCATAGAAGTAGGACAAACAATCCTAAAATTTGTGTAGAACCATAAGAGACCCTAAATAGCCAAAGCAATCTTGAGAAAGAAGAACAATGCTGGAGGCACTATACTCATTGGTTTCAAACTACATTACAAAGCTATAATACCAAAACTTTATGGTATTGGCACAAAAACAGACAAATAAATCAACAGTATAGAAAACAGAATTCAGAAATAAACTTATGCATATATGGTCAACTAATTTACAACAAAAGCCAAGAATACACAATGGGAAATGAAGTCTCTTTAATAAACAGTCTTAGGAAAACAGGACAGCCACAGGCAAAAGAATAAAACTGGATTACTGTCTTATACCATATACAAAAATCAATTTAAAACAGATTAAAGACTTCAATGTAAGACCTAAAATCATAAAGGTCCTAGAAGGAAACATATGCAACTGGCAAACTCCTTGACACTGGTCTTGCCAATGATTTTTTGAGATTTGACATCCAACAGTCCAGTGTGCTGAAACATACGTGGATAGGAATAGTTGGTGAGAAAGAAAACTATACAGGAGATATATCACTGAGGACCTTATGATCCTATGTCTGGATTTTAATCCACAATTGACAGAGAACTGCAGAAGGGTTTTAAACAAGAGAGTTTTGCATTTGAGGACAATAATTCTGGTGGCAATAGAAAAGGTGAATTGAGATGGAAAAGTCAAGAATGGAGACTGCTGCATTGTCTCCAAAACAGATGATGCAAGTCTGAACTTGGACAGTGGGAAAGGAGTGAGTGGGATGGTTTTCAGAGATATTTATGAGATAGGAGTTGATGGCTGTGGAAAACGAGACAGAAAGGAAAAATAAGGATGAACTTCAAGTTTCTCTAAAGGAAAAAGAAAAAAAATGGCTCAAAAGGGAAAAGGCAAAAAAGTGAGAGAAACCTGCTAAACAAGGAATAGATTCTCATCAATACAGTATGGTACTAGCACAAAAACAGACACATCCATCAGTGGAATAGAACACAGAGCCCAGAAATGGACCCTCAACTCTATGGTCAACTAATCTTTGACAAAGCAGGAAAGAATGTCCAACTGAAAAAAGACAGTCTCTTCAACAAATGGTGTTGGGAAAATTGGATAGTCACATGCAGAAGAATGAAACTGGACCATTTCCTTACACCACACACAAAATAGACTCAAAATGGATGAAAGACCTCAATGTGAGACAGGAATCCATCAAAATCCTTGAGGAGAACACAGGCAGCAACCTCTTCAACTTCAGCCACAGCAACTTTGCCAAAGGCAAGGGAAGCAAGGGCAAAAATGAACTACTGGGTATTCATCAAGATCAAAAGCTTTTGCATAACAAAGGAAACAGTCAACAAAATCAAAAGACAACCAACAGAATGGGAGAAGATATTTGCAAATGATATATCAGATAAAGGGCTTCTATCCAAAATCTATAAAGAATTTAACAAATTCAAAACCCAAAGAACAAATAATCCAATCAAGAAATAGGCAGAAGACATGAACAGAGACATTTCTGCAAAGACATGCAAATGGCCAACAGACATATGAAAAAGTGCTCAACACCACTCAGCATCAGGGAAATACAAATCAAAACCACAGTAAGATACCACCTCATACCAGTCTCAATGGCTAAAATTCCCCAGTTAGGAAAGGACAGATGTTGGCAAGGATGAGGAGAAAGGAGAACCTTCCTACACTATAGGTGGAAATGCAAGCTGGTGCAGCCTCTCCGGAAAACAGTATGGAGGTTCCTCAAAAAGTTGAAAATAGAGCTACCTTATGACCCAGCAATCACACTACTGGGTATTTACCCTAAAAATACAAACATAGTGATCCAAAGGAGCATGTGCACCTGAATGTTTATAGCAGCAATGTCCACAATAGCTAAACTATTTCAAGAGCCTACATATCCATCAACAGATGAATGGATAAAGATGTGGTATATATATATATATATATATATATATATATATATATATATATATATTATATATAGAAAACCTTAATGATCCCACCAAAAAGCTATTAATACTAACAAATGAAATATAGTATATTAATACTAACAAATATATATATATATATATATATACACACACAATGGAATACTATGCAGCCATCAAAAAAGAGATCTTGCCATTTGCAACAACGTGGATGGAACTAGAGGGTATTATGCTAAGCAAAATAAGTCAATTAGAGAAAGATAATTATCATATGATCTCTCTGATATGAGGAATTTAAGAGGCAGGGCCGGGGTCATATGGGTACGGGAGCGAAAAATGAAACAAGATGGCACTGGGGAGGGGAAAAAACCATGAAACACTTAGACTCAGGAAATAGCAGGGTTGCTGGAGGGGGTAGGGGGAGGAAAAGGGTGATTGGGTTATGGAGGTATGTGCTATGGTGAATACTGTGAATTGTGAAAGATTGATGATTCACAGACCTGTACCCCTGAAATAAATAATATATTATATGTTAATTTTAAAAAAAAAGGAATAGATTCTCTTGCTCCATCCCCCAAAGAACTTTTTCTTTTTCCTAAAATCATTGAAACAAATTTCTATACATTTTAAATTTAATTATAAAGGCAAAAATCCTAAAATATTAAAACCTAATCAGATATATCTTTACTAAATTTTTATTGACTTTTAAATAAGCAGTTAAATAAAACTACTAAGTCTTCCGGATGCAGGCTTATATGTGCCTAAAGGAATCATAGAGACTTCATTTTTCTTGAGCATTTAGGAAAGGTTTCCACTTTTAAATGGAAAGAAAAATCTAATTTGAAAATATTTCTTTCCTCAAGCAGCAGTCAAGTACATACTTATATTTTAAAGTGATGACAGAAAAGTCAACCACATTATCTTTATGTAACCATTCTCAGGCTTACAAGACAACTACATCCCAACTGGATATTCACAAACTCTGAAAGGATGCTGCCCTCTTCAGCATCTACCTTCCTTCTAAATAAACCTGTGCAAAGGACCTGAGTGGACAAGTGATGGGAAGAACAAACAGCTGCCCAAACTATAGCGAAGTAATTCACTTTTATGTTACTGAAGATTTTCCTACTAAAGTGTATCAAATAACTATCAAATCTCAGCTTTAATTGTCCCAGTAAGAACTGATATAAGAAAATCCAGCTCTTAGGGGCACCTGGGTGGCTCAGTTGGTTAAGCGACTGCCTTTGGCTCAGGTCATGATCCCGGAGACCTGGGATCAAGCCCCACATCGGGCTCCCTGCTCAGCGGGAAGCCTGCTTCTCCCTCTCTCACTCCCCCTGCTTGTGTTCCCTCTCTGGCTGTGTTTCTGTCAAATAAATAAAATCTTAAAAAAAAAAAAATCCAGCTCTTAGAAATTCATAAAGCAGGTTCCTGTACATGTTAGGTAACTTGAAGAGGACTTGGCAACCCAGTAGCACTTTCTGCAACAGAATACGAGAACGTTAGGAGGAATAATACAACAACAAACAAGGAAGGCATGGTTTCTGGTCAGAAAGCAATCAGCAATAAACAGATATGTCCCATAACTCATTTAATCAGATATAAAAAAGAACATAGAAAATACTTAGTACATATGCACAAGTGAAGAGAAATAATATTCTGAAATTAGTTGGGCAAGGTGGAGAAACTTTGCAGGCAAGAAGAAACACTGTGAAATCCTCTCTCATCTCCTTTTACGACTTGGAATATGACCATTTTAAAGCAGAAAGGTCTAAATTCCCAGATTTAGAGGTGCTTTTTTGATCTAGCTTAGTGAATAAGGACGTTGCTTTTCTTGGTCTAGCTTAATGTTTGATGACCTCCCTGCTTTGTCCCCACATCCCTCTTCAGTTTAGCTTTTTGCAGCCCTGAAGAGGACCTAGATTCCTTTCAGTCTTGCAAATTCTAGACACCATATGATCCTCAGAAATTTTTTTCCACTACCCAGCAACCAGGCAGCCTTGCCAACAATGTCTCCATCTACTTTGGAAACTGTATCTTCCATGGGGTACAGTCTTGGTGGTGTAATCAAGTAAACTGTAATCAAGGTGCCCTACCCTCAACATTTGATGAAATTCAAAGAGTCCTTCTGAGAGATGAGATTCTTCTTTCACCTATCACCCCACGGCCTGAGGGTGCAGCCTTTCAGATTCCCTATCCTAGTTCTTCAATATCCCATATATTTACTTTAGTTACAGCATCATGTTTCTGAGCCAGATTCTCCACACTTTCCATCAATCCCAGGGACTGAGATCCTTCCCAATCAAAAAACAAAAACAAAAAAAAAAGCTCTTTTGCTTAAGGTAACTAAAATTGGTTTCTCCTACTTACAACTCAAACACAGTAACAGGTTCGTAACACTGGAAATACTGTTTGTCATTTTTAAATTTTTCTATTCAATCTAAACCCAGAACACAATTCAGGTTATAGAAGAGACTCTTAATAGTAATAACCTGGAATGCCATAGAGAAACATGTTGCAAGACATTACCACACTTCCAAAGATCTCTATAAAATACATCTTCCTTAACAGCAAAGGATTCAAGCAGATTGAGGATCAGGAAACCCAATGATACTGGGGGTTCCCAATTAGATCAAACTGTTATCTTCCCAGCATTAAATTACACCTAAGTCTCTTCACATCAGATAAGCTTAAATTATCCTTTAGCCTCCTAGGCAGAGTTTCTACACTTAACTTACTTTCCCTTAGCCTTTTCCTGGCAGCTTTTACTTGCATTCCCTGAGCATCCCAGGGGATGGTTTCAATAAGCAGGACAGAGCACCCCTAAGAAACACAGCCAAGTTTTATCAACTGGCAAGAGGATATACCTTTTTTCAATTAACTCACATTCCTTATAGATTAATAATAATTCACTCTGAACAGGTGTACTGTGTTTTTCTTACACAATATTTCCATCACTGTGTAGCTGTGTATCCTTAGATCCCTCAGCCTGCAGCCAGATTTCTCCTACCAGCAGGCTTCACTATGTCTCACTCTAGGTGAAAGGCAGAAATCAGGAGGAAAAAAAGAGTATAATTCTTTTTTTTTTAAAGATTTTTATTTATTTGACAGAGAGAAACACAGCCAGAGAGGGAACACAAGCAGAGGGACTGAGAGAGGGAGAAGCAGGCTTCCTGCCGAGCAGGGAGCCTGATGTGGGGCTTGATCCCAGGTCTCCAGGACTGTGACCTGAGCTGAAGGCAGTCGCTTAACCAACTGAACCACCCAGGTACCCCAAGAGTATAATTCTTAATATCTTTCTTGCACATCAATAGGAATCAAAATTCTAACTAAAATTTAAAAGAACAAATAGCAGTGAAACAAACAAAATAAACCATTTGAAGAACTAAAATTATTATAACATTTAAACAATGAGAGGGAAAATGAAGAAGAGATAAATAAATTATATCTTTTCATCTGAAGTTAAAATTTGTATCAGTGTTCTATTTCTGCATGACAACTTCTTACAAATTTATCAGCTTAAAACAACACAAATTTATCATCTCAGTTTTCTGTGGGTCAGGAGTCTGGGCACAGGTTAGCTGAATGCTCTGCTCTGGATCTCATCAGTCTGAAACCAAAGTGTCAGCCAGGGCTGCAATCACATCTGAGTCTTTGAGACCTTTTCCAAACTCTCTGTTTGGCAGAATTCATCATCTTGCAGTTTGACTGAAGTCCCCGAATTCTTGCTACTGTCAGCCAGGGTTTACTCTCCACAGCTAGGTCCTAATCAGATGGTTCTCTTCTCTCAACATATGACAGCTTTCTTCTTCAGTTCTGGTAGAAGAATCTTTTTTTTTTTTTTTAAAGGCCTAGTCTCTTTTTTAAGGGCTCATCTGAAGAAGTTACCCAGAATAATCTTTGCATTAACTAAAAGTCAACTGACTAATAACTTAATCGTTAGAGTAACAGCACATAATATCCACAGGCACCACCAACTCTCAAGGGAAAAGGACTATACAAGGCATGCAAACCATGGAGAGAATCTCTGGAGCCATGTTAGAACTCTGCCTAGCACAACAGTCACGATCTAAAGTAGGTAAATCAAAATACAGAGGAACAAGCATACTATCCAAGCTTATATTTAGACATTTTACAACTAAAAGAAAACAGAGTTAAACATAGGTTGCTTTTGAGAAATGGATCTGGGCAAGAAGGAAAATTGTTGCATTTTATCAGATGCTTTTATGTACTATTTGACTTTTTTAACCCTATACAAACATTATCCCGATAAAAGCAAAGGAAAAGGAAAGTTCATTAACAAATTATATGGTTTAATTTTACTCTATGTGTCATCTAAAGCTATGAACATCCTTAACTTCTTGACATAACTCCCTCCTGTTTTCCCTAAATGCAATAATTGTTTCTTTTCATTTTATTTTACACAAGAAATAATGCTAGTATTGAAAAGTAGAAACCACAGATGGGGCAGTGGAAAAATCCCACCTTCACCGATTCATTTTCCTCTGCTCCTCTTAGGTGTTCCAGTTAGTCTGGATTGACTATAGACTTATTTTCTTAATCCTTCTCTTATTCTCCTGGATGACTTCATCCATTCCTATGGCTTCAAATATCTTCTCTGTGCTGATGACTCCCAAATATATACTTAGAGTCATGACCTCCTTACCTCCCTCTTGAGTTCCACACACATATTTTTAATTTTTTTAGATGTCTCCAACTACTTAATGCACTAGCATCTCAAATCTATTAAGTCCAAAATTTATTATTTGCTACCGCCAACTTTCTCCTCATTTCCTCTATCATTTGATAGTGTAACCATTCACTCAGTCTTTCAAACTATACATTTGTGATCTGTCACACCTATCTATTCCTCACCACTTATGGTAACCAAGTCCTCTTGACTACACATCAGACTCATTCTACATCTGACACTATCTTACCATCACCACTGCCACCCCTTGGCCAACCTTCATTTTTCTGATTTCCATCAACCAATCTCCCACCTTCTAATCTATCCTTTATGACCCAGGGGTCATTTTCCTAAAAGCAAAATCTGATTATACCATTTGTTGATTGGAAACTTTCCTTCTCCTTAATTTCCTTCAAAATAAAGCCCAACGCAATTTTCATCTTCATCTTCATTAGCTCCTGATATTCCTTCTCACCACTCTCCCATGCAAACACAATTTATCTTCTAGCCATACTAAATTTCTCATCATTTGATAAATATGCCATGTTCTTTATAATTACTTAGTTCTACACATGTAATTTTCTCTGCCTAAAATGTTCTAACCTCATCAACTCTTGTCCCTGTCTTATCCTTCCCGATCTCACCTTCTTGCCCACTACTTCCAATAGCAAACTTCTCACCATTTTATGAATACATCTGCTCTTTAACAATCCTGTGTATTTTCACTATTTTTCTCTCTACATGAGATGCATTTATCAAACTCCCACTCGTTTTTCAAGACCCAGCTCAGATTCTGCCTCCTCTAGCAAAGATTTCCTCATCTCCTCACAGAAAAACTTATTCTCTTAATTCACAATATACAATTCTTAATATGATTACTGTACTTTTCACTATCTCACTTATCTTCCTGACTCAACCAAGACTGTCTTCAGAAGAGATAACCTCTATTATTTCTATCTATATCCTTAGTACCGAGTGTAATTCCTAGCACATACAAAATTTTATAAAACCAAATTATTTTGCACATATATGGTCAGTTGATTTATGAAAAAGGAGACAATATGGTTCATATCCATCTGAAAAAGTGAATCTTGTCCTTACTCCATACCATATGCAAAAATTGATTCCAGATGAATTACAAAGCTAAATGTGATTTAAAAGTAGAGCTTCCAGGATAAGTTTAGAATACATCTCTTTTCTAAAGATTTTATTTTTAAGTAATCCCACGTCTAATGTGGGGCTTGATCTCACAACTCCGAGATCAAGAGTGGCATGCTCTACTGACTGAGCAAGACAGGCACCCCGGAATCTATCTTTATGACCTTGGAGCAAGCAAAGATTTCCTAAAACAGGATACAGAATCTGTTAATCATAAAAGAAATGACTGTTAAATTGAACTACGTAAAAATTAAGACCTTCTGGTCATGAAAACACACAACTAAGAAATTGAAAAGGCAAGTCAGAGTACAAAAGATATTGGCAACATATCGACCTAACAAAGAATTTGCGCCAACTACAAATCAATTTCTTATAAAAAGAAAATAGACAACCAATAGGGAAAAATATGAGCAAATGATTCACAGAAGAATATAACAACCTATATAGATACAGAACGGTATTCAACTTCATTAGTCATCAGAGAAACGCAAATCAAACTCACAAATGATATATCAACCTAAATGTTACCTTATAAGGAAAAAAGGTCATTGCAAAGGTGATGATGTTAAGGAGCCTGAGACAGAAAAATCATCCTGGATTATTCAGGTGGACCCTAAATGCCATTACATGTATCCTTAAAAGAGGGAGACTTGACTACGCACAGAAGAGAAGGATATAGAGACAGAGCAAAGAGTTGAAGATGCTGGCCTTGAAGATTGGAGTGATATGGCTGCAAGCCAGAGAATCCTGACAGCCACCAGAAGCTGGAAGAGGCAAAGCTTGTATGTATTCTCTCCTAGCACTTCGAGAGGGAATATCATCCTGCCAATACATTAATTTCAGCCCAGTGATAAAGATTTTGGACTTCAGTCCTCCAGCATCGTAAGAGAATAACCTTCTGATGTTTCAAGCCACCAAGTTAGTGGTACTTTATTACAACAGCTGCAAGAAAATAGTAAAGGTACTAAATATCAACCCCATCTCTATTTAGCAAAACTGTTAAACATTGATAATTGTGTAATAGCTCTATAGAAATAACACCCTTTTTTCAAATTTGTCTAGTAAGTGCATTTTCCCAATTCTCCAACTGATTGTGGCATCTTATTAACATAAAGACAGTCACAGCAAGTAGCAAGATAACTACAAAATATAATGCTATGTGGTACATCACAAGATCTTAAAAAATATGGTTGTTCCAATGTTCCTAGTCCCAAAGTACCTTTTGTCTGCTAAAGTTTGGGTTTTATTTTTTTTATTATTTTTTTATTTTTATTTTTTTTAAAGATTTTATTTATTTATTTAATGGAGAGAGATCACAAGTAGGCAGAGAGGCAGGCAGAGAGAGGAGGAAGCAGGCTCCCTGCTGAGCAGAGAGCCCAATGCGGGTGTGGATCCCAGGACCCTGAGATCATGACCTGAGCCGAAGGCAGAGGCTTTAACCCACTGAGCCACCCAGGCGCCCATAAAGGTTGGATTTTAAAACTACTTAACACTTCTTTAAAACTACTTAAAACTAAAAAAAAAAAAAAAATGGTTTTAAAGATGAGACATAAACCTTCTAGCTCGAAAACTCAAAGAGCATAAAGGGCACTTGTTTAATTGATTAAGGATTATTTAAAATGCAAGTATACACAGACACACCAGAAGGTTCTCAAATAAAACTTAAGTGCCTTACAGTAATTCATTAATCCACTTATCTTCATATGAATGCTTCAGCTAATTATAGTATATTGTATTCTCAAGGAATATATCTCAATTCACCCAAAAGATTAATGTTTTATTCAATGCATACTTATCAGGTACGAATATACACAAACCAATGTGCTATTTGCTAATGTTGGGAGGTAGAGGAGTGAGCCACAGCTAACAAACTTTTCAGTGCTGAGTTCTACTGTATAGAAGAATAAACTCACAGGAAAATAAGAAATATAACTATATTTATTGCCAGATTGTTTCTCTAAGTTCTGTAAAAGTTTTAGTAAAAAGGTTAGTTTAGAAAAAGCGGAAATTTCTATACAGCTAGGCTGGGAGGAGGGAGAAGGCAATGAAAATGGTTCAGAAAAGGTAGCCCTTGAATGATCACACCAAGATGAACAGTCCCAGGGGTGAGAACAGCATACACAAGTAGAGTTGAAAAAGTGCTATGTGTCCAAATTACTATACAGAGATCACTTTTCCTGGGACATAACACTGCAGAAAATACAAGATAGATAGAAAACAAATAATAAAAGCCTTAAATGCAAAGCTAAGGTCGTTGGATATTGTCTATTAGCCAGGAAAACCCACAAGAAGTTCTAAAGCAAAGGAATGATAAGGAGGAAGAGAAGACAGGGGGAAATGATTCAGGTTCTAGCTCTGCCACACACTAATCTCAGGCAAAAGTACTCATCCTCCTGGAGCTGTCTTTGGTGCTATCAATGGAGATAACTGAAATAATAACCTTGTAGGACTACTGTGATGGTCAAAAATAAATATGGAATATAACAATACTTTATAAACTTTAAAGCAGGGGGGGCACCTCGGTGGCTCAGTCATTAAGCATCTGCCTTCGGATCAGGTCATGATCCAGGCCTCCCAGGTTCAAGCCCCTCATTAAGCTTCCTGCTTCTTCCTCTCTCACTTCCCTTGCTTGTGTTCCCTCTCTAGCTGTGTTTCTGTCAAATACATAAACAAAATCTGTAAAACAAAACAAAGCAAAACAAAAAACAACTTTAAAACAGGTAAGTAAAACATATAAAATACAAAGTTTTTGCTTACATTGATAATCCAGGCAGAGTTAGTAATGGCTTGGAAGTATCAGTTGGGAATCTAGGGACCAGTTGCATATCTCAGAATCTGCCAAAATTATTCAAACTATCCAATCCTAAACCTGCTCAGTTGCTTACTCTGTCTTTCCCATTTCTTCCCACAAAAACCACAATAATGATTGTAGCCCATGCCTTCCCCTCACACCTTCTGCATCCTGACAGCCCCCCCAACACCACCACATCCTTCCCCATATGACCTTGCATAGTACTGAGTGCCTCTTCCTCTTGCAAACTTAAACTATTTCTCCACTGACAATCTTCTCTCATCTAGTGGCCTCACTATATCTGACCTAAAAAATCCTGGGTATATTTGTAATAGTCATTAAAGTTTTAAGAGAAAAATAATTAGAAAGGAGGTTAGGGAATGCTGGGTGGTCAGAATGGTCAGGAACGGCCTTTTTGATAAGGAAATATCTGCTCAGAAGCCTGAACAGGCCTGAAGGTATCAGCACAAGCACATTACAGATAGAAGAAACAACTGAAAAGGAGCAGAGAAAAAAATAAGGAAGTCAGAATGGTGGAATACTGTGAGGAAGAAGGAAAGAATATCAAACAGGTAATGGGGGGAGGAAGTAGATTCTGTAGGGCTTGGGCAACATTAGCAAGGATTTTACCTTTTACTCTAAGAGAGGAAATTACTAAGGATCTTCAGAAAAGAGTGATATGATGTGATCATGTTAAAAGCACCACTGTGGCTGCAGTATGGAAAATACTTAGGCAGAGGAGGAAGCAGCATACCCATGAGGATGCTCTCGCAGTAATCAGACAAAAGGTGCTGGTGACTTGTACCAAAGACTCCAAGTTGACTCCAGGGAAGGGAACTGGTGATTGAAGCAAAGGATCGAAGGAAGGATTTTCACTCCAGAATTTTTTTTTTAATGTAAACCATGTGAATATTGTGCCTATACAATTAATTAAAGCTTTTGTAAATTCCATATGTGTTCCATTACACTGTTTTTTTCATTTCTTCAGCTTCAGATATTCAAAGCAACAATGCTGTCAGGATTAAGGCATAAGCTTTCATAGACATGTGAAAAGTTTTATTAACCAAAATACCAACCTATCATGGCAGTTAAGTGGGGTTTTACATAATATACCTAAATTAAATTTTAGAGTACTAAATAAATAGTTTTTGTTATGTCCTCCAACATACAAAAATCATTTGCTACTTGGAAATATTTGTGATAAAACCTTCACTATAGTCATCTCAATAATTGAAAATATATTTAAATGAATGCTTTACAAGATGTAATAATCTTCTTCCCCAAAGTATACTCTTTTCTCTTGTCTATACTGACCATCAAAAAAGAGGATTCAGGGGCGCCTAGGTGGTTCAGTTGGTTAAGCAACTACCTTTGGCTCAGGTCATGATTCTGGACTGCTGGGATCGAATCTCACATAGGGCTCCCAGTTCGGTGAGGAGTCTGCTTTTCCTTCTGACCCTTTCCCTTCTCATGCTCTCTCTTTTTCATTCCCTCTCTCAAATGAATAAATAAAATCTTTTAAAAAATGAAATAAAGGGGCTCCTGGGTGGCTCAGTTGGTTAAGCGACTGCCTTTGGCTCAGGTCATAATCCCGGAGACTCGGGATCGAGTCCCACATCGGGCTCCCTGCTCGGCGTGAAGCCTGCTTCTCTCTCTCTCACTCCCCCTGCTTGTGTTCCCTCTCTGGCTGTATTTCTGTCAAATAAATAAAATCGTTAAAAAAAATGAAATAAAATAAAAAATAAAAAACATTCATAGAATTCAATAATTCCAAGCATATAATCTAGCTCAATATTATTAGTAAGTCCTTGATAGACAATAATCAAAATAAAATTATACATAAATTTTCATACTATATAATTACTCCAATTGCCACTTGAGATAAACATTATTCAATTCCTAAATGTTGATATAAATATTGGAAATACTGGAATTCTGAAAAATTTTTAAACATTAAGACTATATTCATTAAAAGAGCTTTTATGTTTCACAATGTTTGTTACCTTAAACTTAAATTTCTTACACCAGCATGTTTTGAAGAATCTTACACATCTTTGCAGATTTCCAAACTGAAGTAATATAGCTATTAATTTAGAAATACAAGCAATCTACAAAATATTATAATCCAAATAAATCAAGATAAATGTCTAAACTTCAGAGATTTTTGATAATTTAAACACCTAAAAGATATTTGTTATCAATTGTTTAGAATGATTCACAGCTATTTCTCTTTTTTTTAAAGATTTTATTTATTTATTTGACAGAGAGAGAGAGATCACAAGTAGGTAGAGAAGCAGGCAGAGAGAGGGGTAAGCAGGCTCCCCGCTGAGCAAAGAGCCCAATGCGGGCCTCCATCCCAGGACCCTGAGATCATGACCTGAGCCAAAGGCAGAGGTTTTAACCCACTGAGCCACCCAGGTGCCCCACAGCTATTTCTTATAAGGTAAACTTCAATATGCATTGAAGAATGCACAACTATTTAAAACCTCAAGTTGGCAAATTAATTATCTCATGAGTGGCAAGTGACAGAAACTGTAAATAAGTGTCACAAGGATCATGTATGATTTTAATACAGATGCTTGAAAAAACAACTGAACAGTAGATATTAAAATACTAATGCAGAACAAGTTACTGGTGACTATATAGGGCCCAGAAAATAATGTCTAAATATCCACAAGTACACTTACAATATAATTCTATGAACACTAACTTCCTCAGGTAACTGCTTATATCACTCTAAAAGCAGTATTTGAATTTTTTAGTCTCAGCATCCTTTTGCCCTCTTAAAGATTATAGAAGACGATATAAACAAAAGAGCTTTTGTTCATATCAATCATTACCATGTTAGAAATTAAAACTGAGGAAATACTAAAGTATGTATCAATTTACTTATTTAAAAATCATAATAAACTCATCATACACTAATAATAGAGTAACTATGCCATCACATCATGTAGACTCTGGAAAAGGAGGAAGAAAAGTCATAGTATTATTATGGAAACAATTTTGAGCTTGTAGACTCCCTGAAAACAAGAACTACTTTGAAACAGTTGCTCCCTAGCCAAACTTAGCAAAAAAGAAAAGAGAAAGGACCCAAATAGATAAAATCACAAATGAGAGAGGAAAAACGACAACTAACACCACACAAATACAATTATAAGAGAATATTACGAAAAATTTTATGCCCACAAACTGGGCAGTGTGGAAGAAATGAACAAATTCCTAGAAACATACAAACTACCCAATCTGAAATAGCAAGAAATAGAAAATTTGAACAGACCCATAACCAGCAAAGGAATTCAATCAATAATCCAAAATCACCCAACAAACAAAAATCCTGCGCCAAATGGCTTCCCAGAGGAATTCTATCAGACATTTAGAGAAGAATTAATACCTATGCTTCTCAAACTGCTCCAAAAAAAAATAGAAATGGAAGGAAAACTTCCAAATTCCTTCTATGAGGCCCCCATTACCTCAATTCCAAAACCAGACAAAGACCCCAATTAAAATGAGAATTACACACCAACATCCCTGATGAATATGGATGGAAAAGTTCTCAATAATGCCAGCAAATCCAATCCCAACAATACATTAAAAGAATTACTCACCACAATCTAGTGGGATTTATTCCTTAGTTGTAGGGATGGTTCAATATCCGCAAGTCAATCAACAGAATACACCCCATTCATAAAAGGATAAGAACCATATGACCCTGTCAATAGATGCAGGAAAAAGCATTTGACAAAATACAGCATCCATTCTTGATAAAACCCCTCAACAAAGTGGGGATAGGTGCAACATACCTCAACATCATAAAGGCCACATGCAAAAGACCCACAGCTAATTTTTTCCTCATTGGGGAATAACTGTGAACTTCTCCTCTATGGTCAGGAAGAAGACAGGGATGTCCACTCTCACCACTGCTATTTAAAACAGTATTGGAAGTTTTAGCCTCAGCAGTCATACAACAAAAAGAAATGAAAGGCATCTAAATCGGTAAGGAAGAAGTCAAACTCTCACAACCTCCAAACAACATAGTACTCTGTGTAGAAACCCTGAAAGATGCTACCAAAAAATTGATAGAATTGATGACACGAACTCAGCAAAGTTACAAGATTTAAAATCACTGTGCAGAAGTCTGTTATATTTCTAGACGCCAGTAACAAAACAGCAGAAAAAGAAATCAAGAAATCAATCCCACATGCAGTTGCACCAAAGACCATAAGATACCTAAGAATAAACCTAACTAAAGAGGTAGAAGATCTGTACTCTGAAAATATAGACACACAGGAAAGCAACTAAAGAGGACACAAAGATGGGGAAAAAAAATCCATACTCATGGACTGGAAGAATAAACATTGTTAAAATGTCTATACTACCCAACACAATCTGCACATTTAATGCAATCTCTATCAAAACACCATTTATACCAAATAGCATTTTTTCTCAGAGCTACAACAATCCTAGTTTGTATGGAACCCAAGCAGACCCCCAATAGCCAAAGCAGTCTTCAAAAAGAAAAGAAGCAA
>PITA01013157.1:0-58727 GCA_004023965.1 Spilogale gracilis
GGAGGGCAGGGTTGTGAGTAAGGGGTGGGGGACGAGGAACCCCCTTCGGCCTCCCATCCCAGAAAGGCTGCTTTGTTCCATCCCACTGATCTGTATTCCAGCCCTTAAATGAGGCATGGGATGGCAGCACGGGGGCGGGGGAGGGGCTCCCCTCATTCAAAGATCTGAGGTAGAGCCTAACACCGACTTCCTGGGCAGGCAAGGGCTGGGTTGGAGGAGAAGAGTTGCCTTCTCTGTGCCTGGAGCCCCCTCTCGGGTGCCCGCCCACTGATGGCCATGTACATTTTTAGCTGGAACATTTTCCTCCTCACCACGCTCCTCAGAGTTAGGCCCTCTGTTGCTATGGAGACCCACTGGGAAAGATGCACAGGCCCGATTTCCTCAAGTCCTCTGAGGGCTTGGAACATGACCAGCCAGGCAAGAGTGAAAGATGGCACTCGGGCAGCCCTAGGCAAGGCCTCTCCCTCTCCGGAGGTGCTGGCCGTGGTCCTGTGGCCAGGGGGCAGGGAAGGCAGGGGGAGCTGTCTTCATAGTGCCTCTTCAAGCCAGGGCGAAGCTGTCCCCAGGGAGCCACACAGATGGGGTGGAGGACAGGGGAGCTGTGGAGGGGCGGAGCAGGCTGGGAGCTGTGCTGACTCAGGGCTGCCCGGGAGCGGAGGGCAGCGTCCGGTCCGGCCAGCGGGGCCCCGGGCCAAGCTGTGCTGCCGGCATGGCCTGGGAGCTGGGCCCTGAGCGGTAACCGATGGAAGAGGGCCCACAGGGAGGAGGGAAGGCGGCTGAGATGACAGGCCGCCAGACACCAAAATTAAGCACCAAAAATGGAAGGTTTGTGCCCTGCGAGTGCCGCCCACAAAGGAGCAGGAGAGGACAGATGGAGAAGGCCAGCGGGGCCTCCCAGCGTGGGGGCGGGGCCGCAGTGAGGTTTATACACTCAGTTTTCTAGATCCAGCTTCCACGGGATATTTTGTTTGAATAGAGGGCTCCACCGCTAAAAAGGAGTTTGAAAACTCCTGATCTCCAGCAGCGTGTGGGTGTTTGGGAAGGGGCCAGATGTGGCCGCAGGCCGAACAGCAGGCATGCATGCATGCATGCATGCGTGCGTGGGTGTGTGTGTGTGTGTGTGTGTGTGTGTCGCTCTGCTGGTTTCTTCTCAGGAAGGTTTACAGCAGGCTTCTCTGCATGTTTCATGTCGAGAAAAGAGCCAGGGCTCTGCAGCCAGAAGACCTAGCTAGGCTGGGCTGGAATCCCAGCTCTGCCACTGACAAGTGCAGCGACCATGGGCCAATGGCCCATTTTCTCTGAGCTGTGGTTTCCTCATCTGTAAACCGGGGAATAGAATGGTACTTCCTGGGAGCTAACTGTGAAGAGTATGCAAGGAGGAATTTGAAATCACGTAGGCAGGCCGCACAGTGGGTGAACACAGGGTCCTGTCGGGAGTGAGGAGGAGGAGGAGGTGATTTCTTTGGAGGGCAAGGCTCTCTGTGCACGAGGACTAGGGACTGGGGTGGGGTTGGATCACGTGCCCCATACCCTGGGGTGCTGACCTCAGAGCCTGAAAGGAGACACCGGGCTGGGGTCAGGCTGGGGCCCCGAGGCCCAGGGCCTGTAACAGGATCTGCGGCCACCTGCCTGAGACGCCCTTCCGTTCGTGTTTGGTAGCAACTTGGAGCTGTTTGCTGCCTGACAACTGGGCAGGGCCTGCCTCAGGAGGACATGAGGGCTCACCTGCTCTGCCCCCAGCCTGGCGCTGTGCCCAGGGCCCGCCATCACCCCCCGGCACCCCCACCCCGGCAGCCCAGGGCGATGGTGGGAACACTGTTCCACCCAAATGGCCCCGATGACTCTTCCCTACTCTGGCCAGGGGCACCCGAGCCAAGAGAAACCAGACCTGCTGCTGCGTGACTCAGCCTCTGACCCTCACCTGGGAGACGCCACAGCCAGGCAGCCACCCGCAGCAGTCGGGAGAGCAGTGTGCGAGTTGCTCGTGGCCGCTGAGCAACACATCTTTGAGAGGAGGCCAAGGTTACGGCCATTCAGGGAGGTTAGGGTTATGGGGGAAGGCCCCAGAAATTCCCAACTTCATCCATTCCTCCTTCCCTCCCTTCCCGGATCTCAGGGAGGAGGGAACATCTGGCCTCATCTCAACTACCCAGGACCCCGCTCCTCCAACAAGCCTCCAAGGATAGCACCTCCTGGCCACACCATCACCTTGAGGTTGGGCTTCATTACCGGTAGGCCCTCATGTTCAAGCTGTCTTAGGGTGAGAGGGATGGGGTCCGCGGCTCCTGCCTGCTTGGCTATTCCCCACAAGACGGCAGTTCAACAGAGTACAGGAGGAGGGTCCTGGGTTCTGAGCCAGGTATACCAGAGGCACTTAGGTGTGCATGCTTACTGGCCTGCTTAGGGCTGCAAGGACAGGCAGCCTGAGGGGCCAAGGCAGGGCTTGCCCTGTTGGAAGACAGGGTTCTCTGTGCGGGGTACAAAGGCTGCAGCCTGGGATGGGGATGAAGAAAAAGAAGGGTCCCCCCCCCCTTCCTTTTTCAGAATTGCTACTGCACATCATCTCACTTCATTAATTCAGTGCCTGACACTGTCGCCCAAGAGGGGAGCGGCAGCAGGAAGGTCCCGGCTGTATTTTATTCTCCTGGGGGTCGGGGTGGGGGGGAGGCCTGCTCTGGGAAGCAGCCCCTAGCACTAGGGCAACTAGCAGTCCAGGCTGAGAGCTCCCTCCCAGTCCCTACTCTCAAGTATTTATAGAAGTTATTTTGGGAATTTTCGTTCTGAGCTCAAGGCACATTCCTGGGATTCTGTAACAGCCTTTCCAGCTGGGAAGCAGGGAATCAGCTGGAGGCTGCTGGAGCCTCCTGGTCCCAGGAGCCCTCTGCTTGGGGACCCGGGGGCTGCAGGGAGGAGCCTGGGGTGGGGCCACCTCTGAGGTTGCTCCCTCCACCCACCCTGAGGCCCCTGCAGGGGAGGCCCACATTCCAGCCTGGGCTCTGCGCTCAGGCCCTTGCGGGATGCCAGGTTCTCCCAGGTGCCAGCCTCAACCCGTCCAACCGGACTGGGAATGAGCTGTCTCTCCAGGCCGAGAACAGAGCCCACAGATCACCACATCCCTCCTGCGCTGGGGCAGCTCCAAGGCCCCAGGCCAGTCCTATCGCCCTTCTGGGAGAAGGGGCACAAATCCTTCTAGATTCCACCCAACACCTGGCTGACAAGCTCCCCTCGGCTTCTGTACCAAGAGGCCCCAGGTGAGGGGGCTGACAGACTAGGTGGGGGGAGCAGAGGTGGCCATGCTAGTGTGGCGGAACCCATTCCTCCTTGGGCTCCTGCCTTCCCCCACAGCCCCCAGGCGAGATGTCGGACGCCGGTGGGCCTCTTGGTTGTGGTGGGGGTTGTCTGTCTTCAGAGAGCCATGCACAGACTCCAAGGTAAACACTAGCTTGACGAGAAAGTACGTCACCTCCCAAGGGGCTCTGCCTTTTCTCTTCCTACATTCTGGGCTGGTTCCAGGTTCTGGGCCTCTGGAGGCTCTGCCCACTGCGCAGCACGGCAAGGCCCTCAGGCCTCAGGCAGGAGCCGGGACTGTGGGCGTTCACATGCCCGCTGATGGGCAGTGAGAGGAGCGCCATCGCAGAAGCTCCCCTCTCTGGGCAGGAGGCCGAACTGAGGGGAGGGGCCTGCTGGCCTACCAGGATCCCGCTATACCCTCCAATCATGGGGAGTCTTTCAGACCACTGATTTTAGAGCTACATTAAGCTAACAGTGATGTGGGAAACAAAGGCAGTAGAAAAATTATTAAATTTCCTTACCACCTACAGCCCACTGACAAGGCCTTGAAACAGAGTGACCTACCTCTAGGGACTCAACTGCCTCGATGTTGACACTTCTTAAGGGCAAAGGGCAATCCTAGTTGGACCCCTTCCCTCCAGGATGCTGTAAGCCTACTTTAACATATAAAAATTCCTCTGGAAACTTCTTTTATCTTTAAACCCGAGATACACGTTGACAATCATCCCCCAAGCATATGGCTCCCAGATATACATCTGAAGGGTCTCATGACTAAGGTTTCATTAGGTGGTAATAAGTGACCTTTTCCCAACAAGAGCTAGCCCCCTCAAGGTCCTGGAAACCTTGCTTCCAAAATTCCTTAGAGTCTTACACCATCCCTAACCCCTCTCAACCTGGAAGTATGGAACACGCCTCTGGACACCAGAGCAGCTCTTTCTGCCCACAGCTCCTGTCCCTGTGCTTCCATAAGATCACCTTTTTGCACCAAAGACATCTCAACAGTTCTTTCTTGGCCATAGGCTTCAAACCCTAATGTTTTTCCTACAGCAACAGTGCTTAACTATCATTCTGATTAGAGTCTGTGATAGGGGGCTTCCCTTCAACTTCCTCATCAGGGTTGCGAAGGACTTCAGGAGCCCACACTTAGGCCCAGGGCTTTCCAAAAGTCTTGAGCCAGAGCCCAGGGAACCTGCCTTCACCTACTGAGCCTGGGCTGGGGGTATGCGGTGTGAGCTGGGGGCTGTGCCAGCCCAAGAATGAGGGGGGTAGGCAAGGGCCCGAACCCCGGTGAGGCCCATGCTGGGGGACATGCCCCACACAGCGAGCCTCCAGAACTCCCTTCTCCCTCCCGCTCCACTCCACTGTCCCACCAGGGAATGCAGTCCTCAGGCGGGGGTGGGCATGGTGAAGTGAGGGAGAGAATGTACAATAAAACCACAGCACTAGAAGGCCAAATGGCCAACAAGATGTTCCTCCTGAGCTTTCCTGCAAACAGAGCAATGTTCCCCGTTATCAGAGCTGGTGAGGCAGACGCAGATTCTGTGGAGAGGGCTGTGCGTGTGTGTGTGCATGTGTGTACAGGACTCGGGCCTTCCCGTTCCTTCAGGCTGCCTGCGGCCTCTAGGCCACCTGCCGTAGCTCAGGAAGGCAACAAGGAGGGAGAAGCCTGGAACAGGTGGGGTGCCCTAGACTCTGAGGCATCAGGCCCCAGGAACGAGAAACCCTGCCGTTCTGTGCTTGCTGGCCTCAGCCGGCATCAGGGAACCTTCAGATGGCCAGGCACTGGGTTTTCCTCTTCAGCTGCTCAGGACGCCTCTCCTCCTAATAGTCAGGAAGCGGAGCTGAAGCAGCCTGGCCTGCCAGAGGCCAGAGTGGAAGGCTGGGTAGGGCCTCCCTGGGACCTGTGCTTTCCTGCTCCTCCCCCCCAGTAGCCTTGGGTCCCCAGCAGGCCCCATCAGCGGATGAGACCAGCCATGAAATGGCTCTCCACTCACCTCAGACTCCAGCCTACTGAGCAGGCTTCCCCTACTCTCAGCTAAGGCCAGCCTGGCCCAGCACTGTGGATACTTTGGTCCTAGGCACAGGGCACTTGGGGCGGGGGTCCTGCCCGTGTCTGCCTCGGCCAGAGTCACCTGATGCGCTCAGTGAGGACTGAGAGGCGTGGCTACAGTGACTCTCTGGGGCTCGGCTCTGGGCCTCTACTTCCCTCTGCAAACCAAGAGTGTCTGAACCTGGCCTGGGAGCCGTGTTTCAGCATGGAAAAGGTAAAAGTCACCCCAACTACTGGGCTATTAACTTAGAGAATTAGTTAACCGAATACTAACAGGAGACCTAGGTGCTTGGCACTGTGATTATCATTTTCTAGATGAGAACACCGAGGTACCAAGAGGTTGAGGAGCTTGGTCATGGCGGAGCAGTGAGTATAGGCAAAGGGCTGGAGTCCAGGTCAGTGGGACACAAGCTGGCTCTGATGCCGGGGCTTAAATACCATCCTGGCTAACCAGCCCCAGACACAACCTACAGGCAGCTCTGAGGCCCCTGGTCCCTGCCCAGCACCCCCTCCTCCCTTATCAATACCCTGCTGGCAGCCCAGGGAAATCTGGACCAAGGGCTCCTGCCCCCCCCCCCGGCAGCAAGGGGGGGCATCCTGGTCAAAGGGGGAGCTCAGGCTTCGGCCATTTCCCACCAAGTCTTCCACGTGAATGGTGACAAAAATGCCCCATGTCAATTTATCTTTTCACAGCACTTACGTCATCTGAGCACTAAAATCCTCCCTGGAGGTCACAAGGGCCTAAATTATTATCCCCATTAGACAGAAGGGAAAATGGAGCCAGTGAGGGAAAGTAATCTCCAAGAGCCCCAGGACATGGCTATGTGTCTCAGGTGGGTCATCTCTCCAGTCCAGTCCTGCCCTCCAGGACTGGGGAAGTGGGTGGCGGGAGCTCTGTGCCACCAGAGTTCACCTGTTAGAGCCTGCTGTTGGATTCCTGGGGCACCTGCAAGAGGCCCAACCTAGAGCCGTGGGGGGGGAGGGGCGGGTGGACGGGGCAGAGCCCCATCCTGGCTGACTCACGCCCCATGCTGGGCGTGATGGGTCTGTGCTGGCCATATCGTGAGGCCGGGATGGTGGTGGGCAGCTTCTGGGGTTTGGGGGATGCTGTGGCCTCGCCCCTGATCCTCCAAATGCACTGGAGAAATGAGACAGCAAGCTCCACGCTGGGAGCAAGACAAAATGAATGCAGGGAACTACTTCACTACCATACTCATGAAAGCAAGAGATGACAGAGATGCTGTCTTCCTGTCTTTCCAGGAGCATCTGGTGAAAGAAGAGGCTGGGCCATGAGGCCAGACCACTTCAGAAATTACATCCCCAGGAATTATATCACAGGAGCCAAAGTTCATTTACAGCAGTTTCCCTATGCGGCTGCGGGGCCTGGGGAGGAAGGGGTTCTGGGGAGACAGGACAACCAAAGCTTGGAACTCTGTCCCAAGAAGGAAGAATGACCACGGGCAAGGGCCAGCGAGGAACAGAAAGGCCTGGCCAGAGAGGCGCCAGGAACCCCAGAGCCTGTCGCTGGGAGAGCAGGGTGGGGTGCCCTTCACAAACACAGGGAGCAGGGAGGCAGCATGCCTGTCCACTTGCAGCGGAGGCTCTCGAGGGGTTTCTTGCAGTGAGACAGACTGCATCAAAGAATCCACACTTGTGGCTCAGCCAAGGGGCGGGCAGGGAGAATGGTCAGTACTGTGGCCAGGGCTAGTGATCCTCCTACCACTGAAGTCCCCTCGGGAGGGCTCTCCGGGACGTGACCATTCCATCAATCACTCCTGGCTGCCTTGCCTTCCCCAGGCATCTCTGTTCCCTCAGCGATGCAGAGCGCCTCCTGGGAGGAGGCAGGGCAGAGAGAGGCTCAGAGAGAGAGGGGGGCAGGCTGCTTCAGATTCCTCACCACTAAGCCTGTGGAGTCCTCTCCGAAAAACAGTGTCACCCGGGGGCCAACTCCTCTGCTGATCTTGGGAAGGGCCTTACATCCTTTGTCCTGTTTCCTCAGGGCAGGCAAAAAAAGTTCAAGTTTTCCCTTATTAACGAGATGCTTTTGCCTGTAAATTCAGGGCTGAACATCCGGGCCGAGTGAGCAGGCTTGCTGGTACCTGGAAGGGAGGCCAAGATGGATCTAGCAAAGACTACTGGGTTCTGCTCCTGAGATTTTGCTGGGAATTTCCATCTGTAGGGAGCAGGGCTTTTTCTTTCTGCATCTGGCAGTCTCCTGAAGCGAGCTGGCCATCCATGAGGATGGAGGCAGCCCACAGGGCCAGGACGCGATGGCACATACTCTTCAGGGGCACTGGTCGGGCACGGCTAAGCCGCTGTGTCCATCCCACCTGCTGGGTGGGAAAGCCAGAGCTGAGCCCAGCATGAAGCCTGAACCATGGAAAGGCCTCCCATCCCTGCCAGGGCAGGGGGGCAGCAGGCCCTGGAGAGTAGAGAACCTGCTTCTGGGCAAAGGTCATGTTCTGAGAAATGCCTGAACCCTGTCTCCTAAGAGCAATAGCCTAACACTCCCCAAGGCTTTCTGTGGCCTGTCCCCACATCTGTCCCATGCAGCCGGCCTCCTGGTGTTTAATGAGCCTGCCCTCAGGACTGTAAGGCTGACCCTGGCACCCACCACAGCTCACCACGGGCTCCAGAGCTCTCCTAGCCCAGGCTGTGCGTGGCTGTGCTCCAAGCGTGCGCCTCTCAGAGACTGATGTCCTCACAGAACCACAGTGGTGTGGCACGGCCAGGACGTCCTCCTTGGGAACCCGACTTGGCAAGACTGCATGGGGACGGGGGCGGATACCAGTTTTCCTTCCATGTTCCTTTCTCTGGGTAATTCTCCAAGGATGCACCAACCTCCAGAGTTCGTAAGAGGGTGAGAAAACTGATGTATCTCTCTCATTCTCTACTATTTTTACAATGAATCCCTTACAAAAAGGCCAAGTTGACTTAGGTACTGGCACGGTTGTTGTACCATGGTGAAAAAGATCCCAAGGTCACACCTGTGCCCAGTAAGAAAAAGTGCTGTGATTGATTAGCAATGTCTGTCCTGGGTGAGGGACTGGAGAGTAGGGGCGTATGTGCTCTTTTGCCTTCTCTGATGTTGTACTGCAGACCTCTAAGAGTATCACCTCATGTGACTAACACACTGGTCTAGAAACGATGAAGATTATTATTCATCTGCCAGAGAAGACATTGGGAACGTGGAAGTTATGTGTGTCTTTTCCTAAATCACCCAAGTGAATTAGAGCCAGAGGCAGGATGAGATCCCAGAGGTCCTGAGCCTGCAGCCAGCCCAAGGGAGACATTTACACCAGGGAACGCTGGAGAGAAACACGGCAAAGTGTTCCCATGTCTTTGGGCAAAGAAGACTCTGTAAATCTCCAGGCTTGAAATCTGCTATTCTCCATGCATATGTGTGGGCTGCAGGCAGGAACAGAGCATGTGGAAAGTGATTGGGCCGCCCACGCCAGAGCCGACTGCCCCTCTGCCTGCCTGTAACTTTAACAGTGGGCAGGCCTGGCTCTGACTCGCTCTCATTTCATCCCCTCAGCCGGCCCAGGGAAGAGAAAAGGGGCCATTTCAGAAACATCTGTAGGGAGCCACTCTGGGCCACTATTCGGTTACCACGGAAACCCGCCTTTGGAACTGGCTTCAATTTCAGGAAAATAGCTACAAACAATAATGAGCATAAATGAAAAATGGTAGACTGTTCCTTCAAAATCGTACCGGTTAGTTGACTGCACGGGGCTTTAGGGGCCGAGGTGGCAGGCTCGGCTCGGCAAGCGCAGGGGAAGGCAGACATCTCTGCACGGCTGCAGGCCTAAGGACACAGCCCACAGCCTCCCTCCCACCACCCTAATCAAGTTTCTGGATGTGACCTCCAGGGAGGCATATATCACAGGAGCTAATGTCTGCATTGCGGGAGGAAGGAGGATGTGTCCTGCAAAAAACAAACATCTGCTGAGCAGACTGCAAGGCAACACACAGCCGTGTGGAGGGGAGCGCGGGCCAGGGTGTGACATCACCGCGTGGGCTGTCTTCAGCGGACGCGGAACGCTCACAGGGGCCCAAGGTAGAAATCCTTTAAGAAATCAGGCAGCAGGAGTAATAGCTGAACTGGGAGGCTCTAATCGGTTTTCAGGGGCTCTTGGAGTTGGGAAGGACCTTAGAAAGATGACCTGGTCTAGCTCCTCCCGCCATTCTCTTTGTGATGTCCTCACCAGACAATTCCCGAGTTTGTACTTGTCCTACCATTGTTCTGGACAGGGAGCGGAAACTGACTCCCCATGGCTCCTCCTCGGGAAGGAATCAGAGACCTTTTGGCCATGATAACATGCAACCATCTGGGGTCATTCTGACCCCTCTGTTTGGCATGTGGCCGATGTTAGGGATGCCCTCATGGCCACTCCCCTCAGAGGATGCACATGGGGGTGTCTGAGATGGGGCCTGCACCCTGACAGGGAAGACCGTGCCACTAATGGGGTGCTCCTAAATTATACTTCAAAAATCACTGTGCTGATGCAGGCCTGTGCACTTTCAGAGCATTATGTTTATCCTGAGAACCTGCTCTCTGAAAGCAGCTAAGGAAAAAAAAATAAGTAGCTAAGGAAGGAAGGGAAAAACGGTTATCTCACCAGTCTACTATACCGGCTGTCAGAGCAGGCACTCAGTACATGTTTCCGGCACCACGGAATCCCCACTGCACAGACAAGTCACACTGAGATTCGGAGAAGGGGGCCGACCTGCTCACGATCACCCGACAGAGAAAGGCAAGGCCAAGTCAAGCACTCCAGCATCCTGCTCCCAGCCTCTAGACCTTTCCACAGAAAGTCACCGAACCCTGAGCACCCAAGTCCTGAGTGTCACATCCCAGGACTGGGGGCTGCTGGACCCTCTCACCCATTTTCCATGTGTGCTTGAGTCATGCCTGACATGACAGCCCACCTATGACATCCCCTAAATGCCACCAAAGAGACACGGAGGCCCTCCGAAGTGGGGGAGCTATGGCCCGGTGAGCACGGAGGGCCTGGGGACTCCCAGAAAGCAGAGCATTTTGCTTATAGAGTCAGGGCAACGATCTGATGAGGAATCCCTTGAGGTTACACTGCTTTACAGAAGCTTAGAGCAAAAAGGAAGTCACAAAGAATATCAACCCATCCTAGACTTTTTCATCAACTCAGGCAGGCTCTGACTGAAGGCAAATGGCCTGCCTCGACAAGCCGGTTGTCTCTCCCAATAGAGCAGGGAGGAGGCCACCTCCCCCGAGACACCAGGGCCCATGAAGACAGTGAAGGGGGCTCCCAGGGCCTTTCTCGGGTCTGGGGGCTGACTCACCAGGCTGTGCATGATCCATACGCCATCAGGATTCACCGTGAGCGCCTCCTTGTACAGCTGCTTGGCCTCCTCCACGCTGCCCTTCATCTCGGCTAGCCGGCCCCGCATGCAGAGTACCGAGTGTGAGGTGGGAAAGAGGCCCGCCGCCTCCTGGATGCAGAAACCTGCTTCCTTGAGATGCCGCTGCTCCATGAACAGCTCAGCTGTGAAACCAGAAGGACAGTGGGAGGTAACAGTGGGAGGAAAAGTCAGAGGCAGAGGCCCCCTCTCCCATCAGACCATCAGCCCCCCAAGTTTGAGGGTCACAGGTGATGGGAACCATGTCTGGAGTCACGGCGGCATGGGTCTGGTTGGCTCTGGGCTGTGGGGGCAACAGCAGGTGATGGTTTCCGAGGGCTCGCTCAGTGTCAGGCACAGACCGTCTTCACTGACATTCACAACAGCCTGCACACCAAGCACTTCTATTATCCTGCCTCGGGGTATGCGGTGGGGGTCACTGGGCACAGAGAGGGTAGGGAAGTTGCCTAAGGTCACAGGGAGAGTCTTCTGTGGACCTGGGGTTGGCATCAGGCTGATTTTCAAGCCTGGCTGTGGGGGCTGGGTGGCTCCATAAAGGTCAGTGGCTTTCTGCAGGGTCCCTCCGCCTAATGACCACAAGGCTGGGGGTGGGGGATGGAGGCTGATCAGGAAGAGACAGGTGTGTGCTTCCCAACAGCCCACATCCTGGAGATGGACAGTGGGCCAAGGTCTGCTTCTCCCAAGTGTCGTCTCTCATTTACTCCTCCCAGCCAGTGCTCTCATGGACCCTGCACTAACAACTGGGGTTGGGAAGGGCAAGACAGCCTGTCTATAGAAAGGGGCAAGACAGCACTGGGCTCCCAGCAGCTCAGGCCTCCCTCCAAAGCTCAGTGCTTCCTGCCACACCCAGACAACAAGGGGTTGCTCGTGCCATTCACCAACAAGCTGGGAAGATGTGTCCTACAATCAGCTTGCCTTTTTCCCCTAGATCAGTGGAAAATGGGGCCATCTCTGATTGCACACTTCCGATCCACACCGCATAGGCGCACACCTACACCAGGCACTGCTAGAAACAGGTTGGCTGGGTGGGCAGCTCCGCCTCGTGGCCCCCTCAGCCTTCCTCTCCTGGCAGCCCTGAGCTCGGCTGCCCCTCCTGGGGCTGGGCCCATGCACAGATGGGAGCACAGAAGGGCATGCAGAGTCTGGCTTGCGACTGCGCCAGAGGCTGTTCCTAGCACCGGCCAAGGGCTGAGGTTACACCAATTCAGGTTAGGTCTAGGGTGGGGTGGGTAACAGACATTCCCCAAAGAAGCTCGCAGAAGGGGGTGGAAAAGCCGAACCCAGGCATCACGTCTTCCTGTTCCGACAAGCAGCAGGAAGGAAGCCTAAGGCCTGACTGCAGCACACGGCACTTGGGGTAGTCAGCATGAATGTTGCCTAAGGTTCATTGTGTAATCAAGTAGCCACATCCTATAAGACTACAGAGGCCTTTCTGAGCAAGGGAACTCTTTTCCTCTAGTGGAGATGAAAATTTGGAGGGATTAAGTAAACACAGAGGAGGCAGGCCCCCATGATCAGGCAGAGAGAAATGCAGTCTCTTGTCCCTGTAGACAGCTTGGGCGGCACAGTCCCAAGGCAGAAAGCACGGGAAGCTGAGGCCAGGAAGGGCAGGCTTTGAGCCAGGACCTTGCAGGGAGGGCTGGCCAGAGCTCAGGGGCTTGTCTAGCTCGGCCTAGGCTCCCTCTGCTCTGTTGTCGTGGTTGCCTTCTGGAGCTGCTCCTTGGGCTCTGAGCAGGCTGCCTTCATAAGTGACGGACCAGTGGGCAACTCCTAGGTACTGACTGTGTGCCTGGCCCTTCCAGGAGAAGGAGAAAGAGTGGAGGTGGAGGGAGGTGGGACGGCTGAGCAACCAAACCGCTGGAGTGAGCCAAGGCAATGGAGTGACAGGTACTCAGAAGGAGTCAGGTTAGCTGTGCTGGAGTGGTCAGGGAAGTCTTCCTGGGGGAGGCAACATTTGAGCTGGGGCCTGGAGGCGCAGGGGCAATTGGACTGACAGAAGGGAGGCTGTGCCGACCCAGAGGGCTGGGCTCCACCTTAACTGAACTACCCAGGGTCACTGGAGGTGAGGGGAGAAGCAGAAGGAAGTGTGTGATGTGAGCAGGGAGGCCGCTTCAGCTTCCTCTATCACCAGGAGCCGGGCTCAGAGGCTAGGCCTTCCTCTCCCCTCGCCCATGCCCAGCAGGCCCGGCCCACCTGCCGGCCTGGTCCTGCCACCGCTCATTAAGCTGTTTACAACTTGCCAGTCTGCCTTCTGAGTCCCCGTCTCTGGAGGCTGTTTCTCATCTCTCCCTTGGGGACTGCTCACAGTGCCTTCATATCAACAGATTTCAATTACAGGGATCCCCACCTCCCTCTTTCCTCAGGGCCCTGGGTCTTGCTGGGCCGGCCACACACCAGGGAACATGCCTGGAAAACTAGGTAGGGCTGCGTTGGTCTGATGGACTTCATTACCAGTTAGGCAGGAAACCAGATGACACAGAACAGAGCCAGAAAAGTGAGGTCTCCTGAGGGCTCCTGGCCGCCTTGCACACAGTCCCTGGCTTGCTCAGCCTCCAGGGCGGGGCCTCTGACCTGTAGCCAGGCCCACAGGTCTGGGGGCTGCAGGGCACCCCTTCTTCCCAGCATCCCTGGGCAATTGTTTTACCAAACATGGTGCTCCCCAGGCAGGCAGCCTCGGCTCCGACAGGAGACGCACGTGGCGCCATGCCCATCCACTACCCTGATTTCTCGACCTCCTGGCCTTGACTGCGGGGGCCCAAGGTACCCACCCATCCCGGCCTCCTCCCCAGTCAGGGCTGGAGGAGCACTCCCTGTTACGGGACTTGGCTTGAATTCTCATAGTCTGGGCCACCACCCTGGCAAATAGCCCTTGCTGTCCTCAGTGCAGGGGCCCTCTCCCATCCCCTCAGCGCCTTCTCTCTCCCTCCATCTCGATTTCCCCTCTTCTCTCATCTTCCTGTCTGCCCACCCTTGACCTCCCCTCCTGCGTCTGTGTCCCAGCTTTTCTCCCTCTTCCGTCCATCTCTCTCCACCCGCCCCCCTCTGTGCTTCCCTCAGCAGACTCCAAATGGAAAACATCTGTTCCCTGGAGCTTTGCAACAGTCCCTTTTATTATTTTCTTTTCTGAGGCATCCTGATCTAACCCTGCGCCCAGAGCTGTTCCAGTTTGAGCCAAGCCCCACCCCACCCCCAGGTTGGGGGATGAACTCACTCCTCAGGCACTATTTGCACACCCTCTTGGCAGGGAGGGCCTTGCCCTGGGGTCTTCTCCTGAGCTGAAGGGTGGAGTAACCACAGGGTCAGGTCTGAGGCCTTTCAGGGGCCTCCCCACATGAGAGGTGCTTCCCAGAGACCCCCCCATGAGACCTCAGTTAGGAGGGGCATGCAGGTCAAAGGCAGAGACACCTCAGGGAGTTCAGGGAAGAATTAAGGTTAGGCCCTTAGCCCGAACCCCTGAGGGTATCGCCAAAACTGCCCCCGGGAGAACACAAGGGTCCTCCCCATGGAGCTCTTCGGGACATACGGACACCCAGAATAAAGGAGAAGGAAGAGAGGTGGCCAGGGAACCAACAGAATAACAGAGAATCCAAAGGTCTAAAGGCATTCTGCAGGTGGTCTGAGACCCTCCACCTCAGGGACCCAGAGAGGGCCCCAATTTTCCTCAGGCCACAAGGGAGTCGAGGCTGCAGGGCCTGGGCTTGCGACTTCCTGCCTCGGCAGCTGGGAGGAGGGGGTGCTGGCAGAGGACGGAAGAAGAAAAAGCCAGAGCAAAGGAAGAGGGGACGTGGGAAGAAGGCACAGAAGGCAGGAGGGAGAAGGGCGGGGAGCTGGGATGGAGGGGAGCGTGAGGGAAGATGAAGAAAGGGATGAGAGATGAGGGAACAAAAGCACAAAGGAAGACAGGGACCATGGGTAAGGCAGAGCTTCTCCCCCCTTTTTTTTCCCTCAGAGGGAGGGAGGGGAAGAGAGAAAGAGAGAGCGAGCGAGAGAGGGGGAGAGAGAGAGTGGAGGAGGGGCAGAGGGAGAGAATCTTAGGCTGAGCTGACACAGGGTTCAATCTCACAACCCTGAGATCATGACCTGAGCCAAAATCAAGAATCAGACACTTGAATGTCTGACTGAGCCACACAGGTGCCCCTCCCTTGACTATAACGTTATGATGAAGATGATCTTTCAGCATAGCTCCGCCCCCCCGCCCCAGTTCCCAGTTCCCTAATCTGCCCAGCTCACAGCTGGGGTATTACCTACCAGTGCCCAGGGCCTCCTGAGGACTGTCACTGTGGGTCATCCCCATTGTGAGCTGCTTTGGGCACAGGTGCTCTGCCCATCCTATAGGCTCTCTGGGCACAGATTCAGCCTGGACCGGGGGCCGTACTGCCTCTTGCCCGACACGTGTGCTGGCAGCTGGAGCTCAGTGCCCAGGGCCCAGACACTGGGCATCTGCCATTTAGGAGCCGAGACGCAGGCCAACTTCGCTGGACCAAGTGAAAGCCTGGGGCTGCCTAGGAGTCCCCTGGACCTCCAGGGCAGTGGAACCCTTCCCTACATCTCCCCCCTCCGCCCCGCACACTGTTAGCTCCCAGAGACATAAGCTGCAATGAGAGAGGGTGGCGGGCCATCTTGCTCTTCTGAAAGGCACCTCTCAACACACAAGACGTGGGGGCATCTGTGAGGCCTCATGCCACCGTCACACAGACCTGCTGCCGAAGAGGCACACACTCCCAGGTCTCACCTCTGAAGGGGAAGCCCCGTGATATCGGTCACATCTGACCGGAATGGGATGGAGGCCTGGAGAGGGCAGGCAAGAGGACAAGGGTTGGGAGAGGAAGGATTCCGTCTTCCAAACTAGGTGGGGGTACAGCCCAGGATGTGATTCATCCTGAACGAAAGCTGAGGGACGAGTTCCTCCCAATATGAAAAAGGAGGACGTTCTTCCCTTCTTGCACATTTGCAGCGGCTGCTGGAATCATGAGGTGGGACGGGTGGGGTGAGGCGACGACACTCAGCCTGGGCCAGGCCAGGGGTGAGGTTAGGGAGTTTTTGCCTCAGGGATGTGGTCCCGGCAGCACTTCATTCAGTAAGTGCTCAGCACATGCTGCTGATGTTGATGGCTTCCGGAATGCAGATGGCTCCGGAATCCTCCCATGCTCAGAAAGGAAAACCTGGGACACCTTCTTACCTCCCTTTCTGGCTGTGGCAGCTGCCCCTCGGTCTCTTCTCCCTTTCTCCAATAATGACAGAGTCCCTGTTTTTTCGTGGAGCATACGGGCAACCAGGACAGTGACATTTCCCAGAGTCCTTTGCAGCCAGGTATGGTCATGTGACTAAGTTCTGGCCAATGGATCATGATGGGGACTGATGTATGCAAATTTCAAACTATATCCTTACAGGGAAGGAGCATCCTCTTCTCCTACTCTCCCTGGTTATGCCTTGGAAGGTGAATGTGACGAAGAGCCATGATGGGTCACAGGGGTGACAGTGACACCTCACGGAGAGCAGAGCCAACAAAATGGAAGGACCCTGGGTTCCTGCACCAGGAGAGCAGAATTGTCCTCCCAGTCAAGGGTGCCATCTCTAAACTCTTACGAAAGGATAACAAAGAGTCTACCTTGCTTCAGAAGTCCCTGCCATTTTGGATCAGTCACACACACCCAACCCCATCTCCTGATGCTGCACCACCCAATGCTTACCTGGTACCACATTCAAAGCATTCAGATTTTGTTCTCAGAGTTCTCTGGGGGTTGAGTATCTAGGTTAATGTCCAGAGAAGAAAGGCTAATGTGCAAATTACTGGAGGGCAGGTATATATACTGATAATTCCCAAGCCTGATACAAGCTTCACAAAGGCCATTGAGTTCACCTTCCCTGGAGTTAGCAGAACATACTAGCACCTGGAGCATAAAGCTGCATACCCGAGCCACGGAAAGCAGGCTTTTAAAATGCAAACACGTCTTCCTTTGCTGCTGGTAGCAGACAACACACAGCAGTAAAATAAAGGTCTTGGGAGTTCCAGAGTAGACAACACACAACTCCAGGATCTGATCACCGCCTTATTGATCCACGTGAAGGGAAGGGTGAAGGCCCAGCAGCCTTCTACCCCAGGCACATGGACCAGATGGGACTCCAGTGTGCCCCTTGGGACCCATGGTGACTCCATGTGTTAGAAGAAGACAGGGGCTCTTTGCCTACGGGGAGACCTTGTTCCATATCCCTCTGGAATTTCAACTTTACTCTTGCCATTTGGGATACAACAAGCTGGCTGGGGAGCATGGCCCTCATACATCCCTGATATGCTAACTGGGGCCATGTCTGCATTGTTAAAATGCTTCCCTGTTTAGCCTATTTATCTCCCCAGATTCAGAACCTCCAGTGGGAGAGCAGGGGGAAATCCAGTCAGCAGGAAGCCTTAGATTCCCAGTGAACCACTTTCTGCCTCTGACTTGCAATGTTTGCTCTGCTCAGGAACTTTCTACCTGCGGTCTCTTCTGTGTCTCCCCTGTGTGTGGGGGCGTGCAGGCATCAGCCCCTGGGGAGAGATGGGCACCTGTCAGGGTAACCAGGAAACAGGGGGGGGAATTTCACTGAGCACCTACTATGTGCCCCACATGGGCACATGACTGCTTTACTCATGAGCTTATTTTAGACCATGATGAGCCATGGGGGCTGGCATGAGAACCCAGCCCTGTGCGATCCAAAATGAAAAAGGAGGACGTTCTTCCCTTCTTGCACATTTGCCGCGGCTGCTGGAATCATGAGGTGGGACGGGTGGGGTGTCCACCACTGTGTCCCCAGCAGCAACTGACCATCACATTCCGTGGTGGCTGTGCTGCCGGTTACCTATCAAGGGGGACTGTCGCGTGAACGGCCACCTCAGTGTTACCAGTTCCCTGCCTTAACTACATCCCCAGACCTCATCTCTTCTCTAGCGATTCTGTGAGCTCTCGAGGGGCCTGAGCTAGTTTTACTACCTAGTTTTACTCAGGTGAGGGTGGGCAAGGAGGGACAGGGTCTGTCACAGACTAAGAAGGCTAGCCATCTGTGTGGCCTTTCCTCAAATCTTACGTTTGTATTTGCTGCTGGAGAGCTTCCCTGCAGGCAGGCCCTGTCCCCATGTGCTGGAGAAGGAAACCCACAGCCAGACAGATGAATAACGCTTCTTGGGCCAAGCAAAGAAGAGCGAGCTGGAACCAGAGCTCCAGCTCCCTGACCCCCAGGCCTTTCCATGAGTACTGCAGTCTACAGAGGCCTTGCCAGGGGTGTTCACAGCCCCGGGGCAGGACGTGGCTTCAAGAGGCCTGCGGGCAGGCGGGGGCATGTCACTGGGGCCGGGGACACTCACCAGCCTGGAGCCAGATCTGTTCCAGCGTGGTCCACAGCTGCATGGGGCCCTGCTTCAGGACGGAGCTGGGGACTGTCAGCTCAGACATGGCCTCCTCCAGCCGGGAGGCTGCGATGGAGGATGCCCGCCGCGAGCCTGCCGAGCAAGAGGGGAGGTGGCTGAGTAGTCGCAAACCAGCTCACCAAAGCACGAGGAAGGGCCCTCCTTATCCTCTCAGCCACGGCCGGGATGAGGAGCTTAGGAAGGGAAAGTGGGCAGCAGGCCCACTCCTAGGAGTCTATCACTAAAGAAGACAGGCCTGAACGCTGGCCAAGGTGCGTCTAACATTGAAAACAGAAATGACCCAAATGTCCAACAACAGGGAGTGATTCAAAATCCATGCAGGGACAATCACCCACGACCCCACATCTATGCCATCACGCTAATGGCATAGAAGTACAGAGCTGGAAGCAGGAGGGTGTTCATGACACACAGTTAGATGGGAAAAAAAAAAGGTGAGCTGAAAAAGGGTACCATCACGTTTTTCTAAGAAAGAAACAGGGGCCTGGGAGAAAGGTCTGAAAGGCCATTATTAAGGTCTGCATGGTGATACGGGAGGATTTTTCTCTTCTCCCTTCTCTCGTTGCTCTCTCTTCACAGGTGCATATTATTGTTTCTTCTATAGGAAGGCCCCATTTGAGGCCGCACCGTCCCAAATCCTTGGGTAGCAGTGGCTCGGGTGGGACCCGTGCGCTCTGGGGAACGTGCCCCGTGGTGGTTCTGCGTGACTCGGTCCAGCTCAGGACGTCTAGGCTGTTGACGTTTACATTACACACGTGGACAGAATGCAAGCCCTTTCTCCCCTTCCCCGCTACAGGGGCAATAAAGGCTCCGGTAAACTCTGGAGACCTCAGGGCACAGCGCAGATGGCCTCAGTCTCCAAGACAAGCGCCCGCGGAGCCCTACTCATTTGTTCACGGTGCGTTCCCCCTTCTCCGCAAGGGCACCGTGCCCCCCTTCACCGTTCCTTCTTTGGAGTCAGCGGCTCCACAGTCAGCCCAGTGCCCCTCTGATGTGCCTCCAAGTCAGGTGTGGGGCTTGGACCGGGCAGTCCAGCTCCGAAGGGGACAACAAAGGCGCATTCGGCTCACGTCCACAGAAGTGGACAGAAGGAGAAATGCCAGTAAACCAACTCCCCCGTGCTCTGTTCCCGTGCCCAGTTCTTCTTGTTCCCTGGCTATTCTGCTTGCACGAGGTCCTCACTGAGACATCCACTTTGGGCTTAGAGTTGTAAATTGAAGCTCAGCTCGTTCCTTCCTACTTGACTCTGTCTACTAAGGACACTTCAGTGGTAGACCCTGGCCTTGAGCTTAGCCTAAGGGGAGATGGTTTCCAGGCTCCACAGCTGTCTCTCCACCCTGGCTCTCCTCTCTGCACCCCTGCCCAGGAGATAGGGTCCCTCCCTTGCCTGTTCCAGCTGCTCACTTCCCACCCCAGAGCCAGGATGAGTGGGAAGGTGCCAGAAAGGAACACGACAGCAGCTCCTTAGCTCCTCAGAACCAGCTCTGGGGCTGCAGCTGGCCAGGGGCAGGGTGACTTTGGCCGGGCTGAGCAGATGCCGCTCTCCCCATTCGTGCTCAGGCTGCAACAGTGAGCCGTGGACCCACACGGACAGCGGCCCACGGGCCCATGCTTACCGGAGTCTGCATCATGGGCATCGGGCAGAGTCAGGTGCATGCCACTTTGTTTCTTCAGGGTGACACCCTCACCAAGGCTCCCATCCTTTTCCAGGCCTCTGAAATACAAGGGAAGGCCAGACCCTGCTGAGGTGGTAGAGAATAAGGGAACATACACCAGGCCGGCTCTGGGGCTGAGAGTTTAGGGTGGGGAACTGAGTCAAAGCTGGGACCACCAGGAAGGATGGAGACCACCAGAGTGGCAGAACAGATCAGAGCTCAGGCTTGGGGTTCTAGAATCTGGCTCACTCCAGCAGCTACACTGACCGGATGTGACTCCCCAGCAAGGCCCCCAATTCCCCAGGGCCTCCAGGCTCCCACACCACTAGAGAGATTCCTCTTTTCTCAGAGTGGGAGGTCGGGGAGCCACCAGTTTCAAAAGATGGCACAGCCTGCTGAGCCCATCCTGGGGCACCCGGACCCCCAGCCACCCCTGCCCATTTCTGGGGTCGCCCTTGAACTGCTGACTGGGGAAAGCTTAGAGGAAGGCCAAGGTAGAAATGGCAGGAGAGAAGGAAAGCCCAGCCCCAGGGCCAGAGGCCTCTTCCCTCCAGCAGGGCACCTAAATGATGGTCCCACCGAGAATGCCAGAGCCCCGTCGCTACCATTTAAACTGAACCAGCCTGAACTCGGGCCTGCAGACATTAGAGGAACCATCCACAGAACACAGTGGCCAGGTTGGGGCCTTTCCTCCCCACCCTCCTTCCACTTCCGGGAGGCACCTGAGTACGGTGCCGAGGAGCCAGGCCCATTGCCACCTGCCCTCAGTGGTAGAACCCTCAGCAACGCTACTTAGCCCTTCTGAGTCTTAGTTTTCTCATTTTGCTTAGTGTGTGCAGTAATAAGCAGGGGAGGTCGGCCTCACGAGGTTTCCGTGAGGAGTATGGGAGGCGACGTGGGCAGGTGCCAGGAGCAGTAGCTTCTGGTCCCATCTGCCCTGCCAGCCCGTGGCAGAGACACTCCTAGGGCTCCAGAAACAGCCCATCTCAGAGACATTTTGCCACCTGGGTCTAGGCCAACATACAGCATCGCCCCTGCCCTGAGGAACCTGGTGGCCAGGTGGGAAGGAGAGTCCATGCAATGAGCACTTAGAAAGACCTAATCCAAGAGCGGTGAGCTAAAGCTCCAGAGGCTGGGTGACCGCAGGCTCCGAGAAGGCAGGCACTGGAGCGGGGCCTGAGGGGCGTGGGCTGCTTGGGGTGGAGCAGAGGAAGGAGGGCGCCTGGGTGGGGCCAGTAGGCCAGACCTGCAGGCTGTGGATTCTGGCCTCTGTTCTCAAGGCCCCAAAACAGATGTCACAAGTCCTAGTTTCTGTTCTGTGGCTCGGGGTTCAGAAAGAATGCCCCCTATTCTGGGGAGAGCCAGGAAGGGTACAGAATGCCGCCCTCCGGTCCTAGCAGTTGTGACTCCAGACAGGCTGGTCTGGCTGAGCCCTACCCTGCCTTGGGTGGGGAATTATGGGAGGTTCCCCACAGAGGTGCCCAGGGTACCTAGGAGGAGATCCACTGGGCCCTCATGTCAGATGGGAGTGAGTGAGTGATGATATAAAAGGACTCCAGTGTGAACCTACAGCCCCAGCCCCTACGAGAACATGGGGTAGCCCCACACATCTGCGGCCTGGAGGCGAGGTGCAGGGCGGGCGGGCACGTGGGGAGACAGCCACGACTCAGAGGCCAGGATGGGCAGGCAACCAGCCATCCAGCCAAGAGGAAGTCCCTGCCCCCGTCTAAGGACAGCGCCCCTCCGTAAAGGGGAGCCAGACTGCCCAAGCGTCTGCAGCCCGCGAGCAGCCAAGCAGGGGGCATCTCAGGGCAGGTCCCCTTCACACCAGTCTGGGCCTCACCCCCACATCACCCAGCTGCCAGAAAGCTCCCCACTCCTTTCTGAAAAGTGCCTCACCCCAGAGCCTCCTCCTGGCAGCTTCTACCCACTGGGTCCCGCTCTGCCCTGGAATCTCCCAGACCTTTCAAAGGCCCTCAAACCGAGGCAGGCCCTACTTTGCCCAGGGGTTTTAACTCCCCTGGATTACCCAAACCCCGCTGCATGAGCCTGGGGCCTCCTCTGTAAATTTCACCATTGGAGACACATGCCTCTGGGGACTGTGAAAGCCTTCGGGGCTCGCAGAGTCCCTGTGAAAACGCAAACACATCTATCAGAAGGGGGTCTTCGGGAGATGACACAGCTAGCAATTCCAGAGGAGGGGAGGTAGTCAACACCGAGGGGCAGGAGGACCCTGCACACCTGTCTGGCACAAGGCCTTTTCTGCTCTGGGCTGCAGTGCCCAAGGGCATCGGAGCAACGGCTTCCAGCAGCTTCAACTGGACGAGAGTGCCTACTCTGGCCCCAGGAAAACCCAGAGCCCAGGCCGGGGGCTGCGGTAGGGGACAGGATGTGTGGAGATGGTGGGTGAGTCGGGGGAGGATGGGTGAGGCAGTCCCTTCAGGAACTCAGCTTCCTCCTCCTCTTCTACCTTCCAAATGGAGCCAGGAAGAAGCACTGAGCTCCAGAGGGCTGGGACTCAGGGGACCCAGGTTTGAGCCCCAGAACGACCAGCAAATTCTAAAAGGTATTAGAGTCTTAGTTTCCCTTCTGGGCAGGGACTAAGATTTGACAATGTTTAAGTTATGAGCGGCCATCCCAGACCTGGCCCAGGCACTCCATGATGACTTCCCTCTTACTCCTCTGAACTTCCACTTCCTGGGCAGGTTCTTTCTAGCCTTGCAGAGGACTGTCAAAAAGGTTAAAATTAGCCTACAGGTGTAAAAGGACCCAGGAGCAGTAAGTAGCACTCTGATTCAAATACCATCACCACCCTCAGGCATCAGGGCCAGCCAGCTGTGGGCTGTTGCCTGGCAACCACCGCCAACCAGTGCTGCCATCCACCCGCTGGGCAACCCCAGGGGCGACCGGGCCACTCACCCCATCTGGGAGAAGTTGTACAGGGTCTGCCAGAGCCGCAACATTTGTCTGCAGGTCACCAGGGCTTCCTCTGGACCTTTAAGCACCTGCTCCAGCTTCACCTTGGTGAACATCAGGCTGTAGGGAGGGACGGCGGCAGTTAGCATGCACCTACGAGGGCCCTCTTGCCCCTGGTTTTCCTCCCAGGCTAGGACCCCAAGGGATTCTGCCCCACCACTCTTGCTGGTCCCCCTCATCGACCTGGGCCCCGATCACAGACCCTCCTGCCCCAGCCTCTGAAGCACTGTCACGTGTGGCTACGAGTCTTTTTTGTTTGTTCCTCCTACCCTCACCCACAGCGGGCGCTGTCCTCAATGACCGTGTGGCCATCCTTGTACTGACATACTCCCGCAAGGGTGCGGTATACAAGGGACAGTGCCAGAAGGCAACTCTTAATCAAGGAATGAAGCTAAGCGAGGAACTGGCAAAGAAAGATCCCCTAAAGGGCAGAGTTCTGCTTTAGGCCTTGCCAGCACACAATAAATGCTCAATTAACATCTCCTCAGTTGAACTGCAGACTCTTTCCTGACCCTGGGTACATGAGGACAGTCATCAGTCATGTGCTACTTTATCAAAGACTCCTTCACTGGATTTCCTAAAATAGCCGGCTCCCCTTATATGTGCAATAGGATTAAAGTGCCACCAGATCCTATCCGGTCATCATTTAGAACACAGCCACTCTGCAAAGGGAGAGAACCACTTTTAGAACCTCTTTCAACCTGAAAACTGGGAGTCCTCTGAAGTCAGGATGGTGTGGGATGTGGGGATGTGGCCTGGGAGGAGAGGGAAGGGGCTGGCCCCACCAGAAGGCAGGACCACAGGATGGGGACCAGCTGCTGCCACCGTCTGCCCTGAACAGGACAGAGACCATCAGAACTTTGCTCGTCAGAACTGGCTAGGGGCCAGCTGTTGGCCCTTCAGTTGTTGGGAAGTCCTGCAGTCCCGGGGGAGAGAGGGTCAAGGCAGCTGGGGGCACTTGGGAAATTCAAGACAGTGGCCATTTACTAACGGCTGTGGAAGTCCTGCATTCTTTATACTGTGGGTCCTGCCAGCCACCCTGATGCACACCAGCTGCCCGGGCAGCATGTGAACTTGGCTGAGCCACTGAGGCCCAAACAAGGCTGTGACTCTGGTCTCACTGGGTGGGAGCAGTGAGGCCCTTTTCATCCTGGCATCGCTGTTGGATAAGCACACGTGACCGTCGGGCCCTGCACTCGATCGCTGCCTGGTGGTTCTGCTGGCCCACCTGAGCTGGCACACAGGCTGGCTGAGCGCGCATCCTGTGGTCTGAGGCTGCAGGCACCGGATGGGGGGTCCAGCCTCCGACTGAGAGCTCTCCGCTCTGTCACCCTCACTCGGAGCCCCCCCAGCCCCCACCGCCTTCCAGCCCCATCTCTCCATGTTCGTCCCTTCTCAAGTTGGACTTTAAATTCCACCTTCCCACTCAGGATGCCTCATCTTAGAACATCTGCTTATGAACGGCCCAGCTGGCCTTTCAGGTCTGGAGGGCAGAAATCGTGGTCCCCCCATGTGGACTGCACAGGCCTGGGCAGGAATGTGGTCTCTGCATCCTGGTGGGCAGTTGCTGGGGAGAACTGGCCCTGCCATCCCTACTCTCCCTTCCTGGATTCTGCAAGGGTCCAACACTCTGCAAGTGTTAGGGGCCCCCGCTCCAGGTATCTGGCGCAGAGGACACAACCTCTGCCTTTGAGGTAACGGTGCTCAAGATGACAGGGTGTCCAGAGAATCAGGTGCTGATCATCATGGGATAATCAGGTGGCTCGACTCTCTGCAAGGAAGGTAGAGCTAAGGGATCCTGATGGGGTTGGCATGTGATGAAAAGGAGGATGGGGTGGGGCGGGGTGGGGTTGGGAAGCGGGGAACCAGAGGCTGGACCAGCTGTTGATAAGGAATGAAAACCTCTTCCTCCAGACACGGGGAACATCCCAGCTCAAGTCAAGAAGAGAACATTCAGAAGCTTTTTATTTTGATGAAGTCCCAAAAGTTCATTTTCGCTTTTGTCTCCTTTGCCTTTGGAGACGTGTCTTGAAAGAAGTTGCTGTGGCCGATATCAAAGAGGTTGCTGCCTATGTTCTTTTCCAGGATTTTGATAGATTCCTGCCTCACATTGAGGTCTTTCATCCATTTCGAGTTTGCCTTTGTGTGTGGTGTAAGAGAATGGTCTAGTTTCATTCTTCTATATGTAGCTGTCCAATTTTCCCAGCACCATTTATTGAAGAGACTGTCTTTTTTCTACCGCATATTTTTTCCTGCTTTGTCGAAGATGATTTGACCATAGATTTGTGGGTCCATATCTGAACACTCTCGTCTGTTCCACTGGTCTATTTCTCTGTTTTTGTGCCAGTGCCATGCTGTCTTGGTAATCACAGCTTTGTAATAAAGTCTGAAGTCAGGTAACGAGATGCCCCGAGCTTTGTTTTTCTTCAGCAATTCCTTAGCGATTCGGGGTCTTTTTTGGTTCCATATAAATTTTAGGATTGTTTGTTCCAACGCTTTGAAGAATGTTGGTGGAATTTCGATGGGAATGGCATTGAAAGTATAGATTACTCTGGGCAGTACAGACATTTTAACAATGTTTATTCTTCTGATCCATGAGCATGGAATGCTCTTCCATCTTTTTGTGTCTTCGTCAGTTTATGAGTGTTCTCTAGTTCCTCGAGTACAGATCCTTGACTTCTGTACAGCAAAGGAAACAGTCAACAAAACAAAGAGGCAACCCACAGAGTGGGAGAGGATATTTGCAAATGACACTACAGACAAAGGGCTGGTATCCAAGATCTATAAAGAACTACTCAAACTCAACATCCAAAAAGAAGACGAACACATCAAAAAATGGGCAAGAGACATGAAGAGGCATTTCTCCATAGAAGATATACAAATGGCTAACAGACACATGAAAAAATATTCAGCGTGACTAGCTATCAGGGAAATTCAAATCAAAACCACACTGAGATACCACCTGACACCAGTCAGAATGGCCAAAATTAACAAGTCAAGAAACAAGTGTTGGAGAGGCTGCAGAGAAAGGGGAACCCTCTTACACTGTTGGTGGGAATGCAAGTTGGTGCAGCCGCTTTGGAAAACAGTGTGGAGATTCCTTAAAAAATTAAAAATAGAACTACCCTATGACCCTGCAACTGTACTTTGGGCATTTACCTCAAAGATACAGATGTAGTGAAAAGAAGGGCCATATGTACCCCAATGTTCGTAGCAGCAATGGCCACAATTGCCAAACTGTGGAAAGAGCCAAGGTGCCCTTCAACAGATGAATGGATAAAGAAGATGTGGTACATATATACAATGGAATACTACGCCTCCATCAGAAAGGATGAATGTCCAACTTTTGTAGCAACATGGACAGGATTGGAAGAGATTTTGCTGAGTGAAATAAGCCAAGTAGAGAAAGTCAAGTATCACATGGTTTCACTTACTTGTGGTGCATAAGGGGTAATATAGAAGACAGTAGAAGGAAAGTAAATGGGAAGTAGGGTAATTCAGGGAGAGAAACAAAACATGAGAGACTTTGGACACAGAAACAAACTGAGGGTCTTGGAGGGAGGGGGTAGGAGGAAGGGAGAGCCTGGTGGTGGGTACTGAGGGCACCTATTGCATGGAGCACTGGGTGTAGGGCATGGGCAATGAATCTTGGAACACTGAAAAAATAAAATAAATTTAAAGTGAAAAAAAAAATCTTTAAAAAAAAAAAAAAAAGAAAAAGAAGAGCACATCCAGGCAGGGCTACTCGGGGCCATGCGAGGCTGGTTCTCAGGACAGTTCCCTAGACACCAGTCTGGAAACACTCCCCTCCGTCTCCTCCTCAGCTCCTCTCTGCCAGGCCCCTCCCCCCTCCTGCATCCTGAGGACCAGCCTGAGTGGCAGACCTGAACACACCATGTGCCTCGGACAGAAGTGGCTGCAAGCCGAGCTGACACACGGTGATTTCTACCAACACAGGCTCTTATCCTGGCGGCTGCTGACATTCCACTAGCGTGAGTGACCCAGCACGGAATTTCTCCACCAAACCACATCCTTTTTGGGCTGGGGCAAGGGCCCCACCAGGCAGTCACCCTCTGGTTGGAGTCTTCACTCCCGGATCCTGGGAGGCTCCAGATTAGCTCCTGAGATTTCCTTAGTCTCACCGTTGAGCACTGCCAAGAGGGATCTTCCTCAACAAAGAAGCCTGCCCAGACTGTCCATGGCATCAATTCAAATGCCTTTGCGCAGTGACCTTCCGTTCCTACCACTGCTCCCCACGCCCTTAGGTGCCCGTGTGCTGCTCACATGGGTATTAACAGCAACCTGAACTGGGAGACAGGCTCCTGGCCTCATCCGTGCCTTGCTGCACGTCATCGCCCTTGCTGGTTCTTGTCCTTCCCCTCCAACTTCCGGCCAGCTCCTAAGCAGAGGTCACTCTCGGACTTTGTGTGTCCCCATGGCAGCCATACACAGGTCTCTTCAGGATGCTCTTCACTGTGTTGGACTTGGTCATCTGCACACCTGTTGGCATGCCTCCAGTTCACCGCTGGGCGCCTTCCCTCCCCTCCTCTGTCGCAGGACAGGGTTCCCTCTATCCTGCACGCCAGGATGCATGGGGGCTGGTTCGTACAAGAAGGCTGGCTGAGTGCTGGGGTGCTGCTCTGACAGGTGAGCAACACCTCCCAGCCCATGCAACATGGAGCCTCATGGAACACGGTGCTCCCAGGCAGGGCTTCAGGGAAGCTGCTGGCCGCGGGGGGCAATCCTGGGCTCCCTAGCCCTCCAACCAGCCCAGCCCTTGGCAGGCCTGTTTCATATACCGAATGAATCTACAACATCATCTGAAGAAAGGATTCTGACACTCTACAAAAGCCCACTATTTTAATTCAGTGGTTCTAGCTCTCCTCAGAGAAGCCGCAGCACGACCATCCATCAGAACATTCAGGAGTCTCTGCTTAGCACTTAATTACACAATCCATACCTCAGGATATCATCTATTTATATACATTATCTATTTATATGCTTATCTTTTTTTGCCACATAGGCTTATGAGTTTAATCATGAAGAAATATTTTCATCGAGCATTTTTTAATTCAGATAATCTGGAAATAGTCTGTGGCCCGTCCTGCCTATCAGGACAGTAAACCCACCACCTATCCTGTCCTGTGTCCTGCCACACACTCCCCTGGGTGGCAAGGACTCGTCAGCCAGGGCCCCACCTCCTGCCACATCAGGGTCCTCCCCGCCTATCCAGCGCCCGGTACACTGAGGAGATCAGGACTTGACACACGTCTGCTTAGTTCCAGGGAGATCTACGTTGTTACAACCATCCAGCCATATTCAAGGTCTCGCAGTCCATGTTAAATCAGAGTTGACTTCTGACACGACCCCTTCCGGCTGGGTCCTGCTTAGGAAGGAGGGGGGTAATCAGCCCACTCGACGCCTCATCACTGCAGAGCAGGCTATGGCTATGGGGCCTCACAACAAGGAACATGCTGGCCGAGTCTGTTCTCAGCTGTCTGGAGGCCAGGTCTCAGAGGGCCTGGGCCGGACAGGAAGGTATCTGGCTCCTTATCACTCAGGGTCTTCATCCTGGGGGACAGTCACCTGGGCAGAACCGGAAGTACAACCAAGCAGTGGCCCTGAGATAGGAAGGCCCAGAATATGGGCATCTGTGGGCCCCCCCACAGCCTGACGGGAGCCCTTCTGGGAGGAATGGCCCACTGCTGACGCTGCACTGCGATGCTGTTCGGAGGGGATACACAGTGGCCCAGGAGTGAGAAGCCCGAGGCAAAGTCCCAGCTCCGCTGTCACCTAGCAGGGCATGTCACAGGTCCCAGTAAGGCACGAGTGACATCTCCCACCAGGTGAACTGCAATGACTTCTCCACGGCCACTGAGACACGCATAGCTGCACTCAGTCCTCAGCACCCGCCTGCCCCGAGCGGGGGCAGGGAACCCCACTCCCGAACCGCAGGCCACGCAGACCGCGGAAGTGGGTTCTAGGCCTCGTGCCTCGGAAGTCTCTCGGAAAGCCCCAGACCTCTGTGGCCTGTTTGGCAAGGTAGGAGGCGGTCCTGCATGTGGCTCCTCGGCCTTAGGAAGTGTGTAGGAAAGGAAGGGGACGGGAAGGGAAGGACGGAGGCCCAGCTGACCAGGTCCGGGTGAAGTAGCCGTGGCCATAAGCCCCTGTCGCAAGCACTTTGCTCTGTTATGTGCAGGCCCATGCGGAATAAACACCGAGGTTTTACAAGACGGAAGGCCCTTCCCACGCCTCGTATCCGAAGGCAGATGTGAAAGTGAGTGTTCTCTCTGGGGAACAGGAAGGAGCAAGAGTCCATGTAAACACACCATGGGCTCTGTCCCACCCCAGCGGGGAGGCTGCTAGGGTTACGGGAAGGAGTCCTGGGCCCTGGGCTCCACAGTCCCACCCAACGGAAGCGGCATGTGTGCCCTGGTCCTTGTAGGGAGGTCCAGTGAGGCCACAAGGCCACTCTCCAGGAGCTCACACGTCCCTAAGAATGCCACCAGAGCTTGGATGGTCCACACGGGCCACCTAATGCCTAGGTTTGCGGATCCCTCAGACACCATCTCCACCATACACTCACCCACCACCGTGCTCTGCTCAAGGCGGGGACCTGCCACCTCTTGTGTCACCTGCTCGGTCCAGCACCCGGACCTGAAAAGGGCCAGCCCCTGCTGGACTATGAGGCACCTCAGACGTGCAGAGTCTCTCTGCCTCTGGGCCAGCCCTCCTCCTGGGGGGCGGTCCTTGGGGGTGTGGAAAGACACAGGCCGGCGAGGTGGGCATCTCTGGATATTCCCAGAGGACATCTTTGCCCATCTGCCCAGCCGTTAGGGCCAGAGGCTACTGGAGGAAGTTCTAGGGGGATGCATGGTGAGCCTGGCATCTGCTGCCTCCTCCCTGGCTTCCTGGGCCCTGCCTGACCCCTCTTTCTGGGGCAGGATCAGCCTGCTAATTACTTGTCAGAAGGATGAAGATTTAGAGCCATTCCCATCTTAGGCACAAATCATTTTTTCCCACTGCCATAAAAAGGAGATATCTTAGGGTGAGCCTCCTCAAAACTGGGTGAACACGAGCCCTTCCAAAAAAAAAAAAAAATTTTTTTTTTTTTTTAAAGAATCATTTTGTAAATAGGGGATATTTTTTGTGAAGACGGCTTGAGCTAAGCAAGTACTGTCCTGGGGTCAGGTCATCTTGCCCATTCCCCCTTTCCAGAAGCCTCAGATCAGTCTCCCCTGTGTCCCCTCTCTTACAGCTCCCCCGAGCACCCTGCTCCTGGTGGTAGGAAAGTGTGTGCGGAGCAGAGGCGGCTGCGGGGAAGGATCTGGGCTGTGTGGAGCCCAAGCACAATGGGTGTCCACATTTTCCCTTTCCCATTCCTGGAAACGGCTCCCTGTAAAATCACTCAGCACCTGCAATAAACACCTGAGCCCGGCCACGGCTGTCCAGCTGCAGGGCCACCTCTGCCCACCTGCGGGCACCGGACAACGCACGTGCATGCCCAGGGCCCGGCCCTTCCTCGCAGGTGCCTTCACCTCTCTGGGACAGTAACGTCACCACCCAGGAAGGCTTGCAGGGAGGACTAAGGGCAAGAGAGCCCTGGTGCCCAGCCACCCCACAAGACAGGTCTCCTCAGCCCACGCCATCACTGCCAGTCTTCCCTAGCAGACCCTGTGCCTGGCAGGGACCACATCTTTCTTGCCTTTGCATCCCCAGTGATTGCCCTAACAAATCTGTGCTGAATAACAGAAGGAGTTTGAGCCACAAGGGCTCAGGGAGGCCTGGGGAGCTGTGGGCGTTCCCCCGGATCAGAGAAGTCCGTCCATTCTTCCTGGTCCCAGCAGCCCCATGCCTCGGGCTCCTGGCCATCATGGGAGCCCTCCACAGTGGGGGAGGGGATGGCGGCAGGTGTGGCAAATGCACAGAAGGGGGAATTATCTCTTTAAAGGACAGTAATTAGTAATTCCGGCTGATGGCTGTGCCGTGCGGTTTTAATGAAGAGTTCTATTTTTACAGAAAACACATAATTGAGTGAAAAAGCAGGCTATTCTTTGAGTCAGGCGGCCACGCCTCTGGAAAGTCTAACTCCCCAGCCGGGAGGCCAGAGCCTTCACACCGCGTGGGGAAACACAGGAAGTGGGCCCCATCCTCCACGGCCTGAGTCTGACTCGGTGCTGGAAAGCAGGCTCCATGTGGGATAACCCAAGCTCAAGCTCGGTCTCCCCTTCCTCCAGCCGTGGGGTCTCTGGGGCAAGTCCTTGTACCATCTCGGAACTTTAGTTTTGCATCCATAAAATAGGAAGGACAGAGTCTGCACACCCGGGGTGAGGGGTGGGGCTCTTCTGTGGGAAAACTCTGCACAAAGGCCTACCAGGGGGCTTGCACTTTGGTAAGTGCTCAATTCAGGTTTGCCCCACCTGTCATGGTTACCCGGCCCCAATCCCATATAGCTACGTCCTTATGCCCTTGTGTGCAAAATGGGAGTAACAGGGGTTGTTCGTCCTCCCCAGGCCCCTGAGATCAGGACTTGACACACATGGAGTGTTCCAAGCAGTTCAGAGCCTACCACACAGCTTGCACGGGCGCACCACTCTCTCACTATTCTCGAAGCTCGTGGGGTTCAAGCAGCTCAGGGCTGTCCAGCCAGCTACCTGGCTTGGGTTCTGGCCCCCACTCTCTGCCCTGTACCAGCTGTCTGACCTTGAGATACCATCTAGCTTTCCCAGTAATTTTTTCAAGTAGGAGGGCTATAAAGAGCAGAAAAAAAACATACCCAAACCAGAAAACAGGGTAAGTAGAATGAAGGCGGTAAGATGCCAGCATCCGTGTGGGGTCCCTCCTTTCCTCCAGAGCAACGAACTAAGTCCCACAATCTACCCATAGGAGGTCTACTAGGGTGTGCTGGCTGTCCCAGGGGCCCCCCAAGGAGGAGGCGGGGCAAGGCACGGGCCAGACTCTCTGCTCCAAAGATGCTTCCACCCAAAGGGGCAGTTCAAACAGTGTATTTCTAAGGCAGTCAGGAAACAATCTGGAAGAGAATCCAGTACTCAATCGAGTAGGTCAGTTTTCAGTTTTGACCAACAGGGGTGAGAGGGGTGGGGGGGCTTTTAGGCAAAATGGGACTGGCCGTTTTGCCCAGCAGGGGTGACGACCTAGAGGTGGGGCAGGAGGCCCAGCTGAGCCGGTGCTGGTGCTGAGGCCCCATCCCAGGACAGGATGAGGGCAGGGAAGGAGCAGGCTCTCTGGTAGGAGTCGGCCCATCTCCTCGTCCCCATTCAGGCTGGAGTCAACCTGGCTCCAAGAGCGGTCTCTACCCAGTGGCCCAGGAAGCCAGGCAGGAGCAGGGTGACACGGGACACGGGTCGCACACACCCCTCTAAATCTCACGCTCCTGGGAGACCCCACCAGGGAAAATAACTGGTTAAATCCACACACATGCTCTTTGCGGGTATTATTTGAAAGTGACCTCCCCGAAAGGCAGAGAAGGCCAGAGGGAAGCCCAGCTTTCTCACCTTCCTAGAGGCTAACCCTCAACGTGGAAGGGACCCTGACAGCAGGTCTTAGCCCTGAAAACCAATGATTTCCCCTTGGGTCTACTGACCCATGTGCCCTCATCTTTTGAGGCTCACACTGATCCACTACCTCTTAACAAATTCATCCAAAATGAACTAACTTTTCAAGTATCAAACATCAACAGCCAGTAAGCTTCTTGCTTCCTGAAATAAGCCCCTCCTTGTTTCAAAGGCCCTGGCCCCGCCTGGAGAACAGCCTCAGGGCATCTGAGAGCAAGCCTGCACCTAGGCACGTCTAGGGCTGGCTAGACAGCTAGGCCTTCTTATCTGTGCTGACCCTCCACTGACCCAGCAGGCCTCCAGGCCCTGCTTCCCCCAGCAGCCACCTACCTCCAGTAATCTCCACGTGATTCTCCAAACACAAATGCCTGATCTTGACAGATAAGAACCCAAACCCTGCAGAGCCTTGCCATGACCGTTAAGGAGTAGAAGAACTTACAGAAAGAAGGTCCCTGGGCCTGGTATAAATCACCAAGAAGTGAACCCCTTGGTCTTGTCTGTAACCTCTGTCCAGTGAGCAGACCCTAGGGACCCAAAGACCTCCCACTGCACAGGGGAAGCCGACCCTGCCTGACAGGCAAGAATGCCGGCTCTCCCTGGGCCAGAAAGGCTTTGTCTCTGGGGCTGGGCTGCAGTGCCCGCCTCCAGCTGATGTTGTAGGCTGGGAGACCAGGGAGTGAGCATCAGGGAAACAAAGAGCTAAAATCACTTCAAAATAAAGTGAATTCAAAAATAAGAATTCCTTTTAGGGGGTGGGGGAAAACACCTGCAAATAATATCTTCCTTTTCTTCTCTTACCGAAACCAAACAACCTGGGTCATCAACCCTCCTGTCTGAGTATAAGCAGACTGGGAGGGGGAGACCGAAGCCCCCCACTGCAGTGTCCCACGGAGCAAGATCACAGAGCTACCAGCAAAGGGAAATGCTGAATGTCAACAGCTTAGCTGATGAGGAACTGACCTTTGGGGAAGAAAGTGCTGCTGCCAATGATTATGGCTGGCTTAACACTTCCCTCAGCCATGGGCTGGCGCCTTTAAACCCTGGCTCTTGTCCTGGGGGTGCGGGGCGGGGGGGTGCGCTGTGCTATAGCCACAAATGTTTAATGAATCCAGCAAAGCGATAAACTAGGTTCGTGTTAACACCTTTGATTCCAGCCCCCTCACTGGAGTGTTAGTATTTTAAGTGTCTTTTTGATCTACTACAAGTCCTCAATAAGAGCCATCCAATAAACACAATGAGTTTGAATCAGAAATGTTAACACAGGCCCGGGACTCTGAGCCTAATGCCTAGTGGAATGCACCCCTAGAAATAACCTGAGAAAAAGGTGAGGCAGCCCAGGTAGATCAGACAGGTGCCCCTTGAGGCCACAGGCAGCCTCAACCAAAACCATCCAAGGTCTGGCCCCAGCTCAGCTTAGTTATCAGCTCAAACATTTTCCAAAACAGCCTAGGTTTCCTGGGGGAGATGGCTGTGCCCATAGATTGTTTACACATGGTGAGCTCCGGCTTGTGGAGAGGGCCGTATTATTCCTACGTTGGGGGGGGTGCCCCCAGGCTCTGACATTACCTTCCCCTAGGATCTTCTAAATCCCCGGGGACCTGGGCTGGGCCAGGCAGAACTCCCGAAAGGGCCTAATGGGACCCCAGTGTGGGGCGGGAGAAGGTGGTCTGGCCAGTTGTCTCCTCTGCCACCAGCCAGGCCACGCATGGTCAGGGTTTTTCAAACCCAGTCTGGCAGGCTGCCAGGTCTGGGTGGGGGTGGTGACTGACAGGCTGGTTATTGGAAAGCTCCCATCGCAAAGCCTAGGAATTTTGTTTGGTTACCATGGAGACCTTCACTACAAGCGCACTGACTAAAGCACAAGGAATCTGTTACCTAAAACCAATGCCCCCGGAGCCCCAGCTTCAAGAACCATGCTTATCGGTGGCCTGTTCCCCTTGACCCCATCTTTCTGCCCCTCCCCAGAGGAGCCTCCCAGCTGCCTCCCGAGGCCGGGACTAGAGCTGAGAGCTGGCACAAGATGAGACCATGCTATCCCGCTGCCAGCAGGCCAGGCTCGGAAACCCGCTCTAAATAGGGAGTTTGCTGCCCCCCTGAGGCCCCCTGCAGGCCGGCCAGCACACGTGTCCAGGGCTTAGTGGGAAGCCTGTAGGATTTCAGGAAGCTGCGCAATGTCTGGTTGCCCCATGCCAGGTTCACACTGTCCCCACGGGGCCATCGTTCCCTGCCTCATCACGTTTCTGCCTTTTAAACCCAAGCTCTGTTAACTAAAGGTCATCCCACAGCACGGAAATCAAGATCCTCTTTGCTGTGCTTTCTAATCCCTGAATTTCGGGGGATTTTCAGCAGTTCAGCTCTACAAGGCCTGGATTTTTCTCCAGGAGCCATCCGCCTGCCGGGAGGAATGATGGCCTCCCGTGCTGCTAAGGAGCTCTCACACCTCTCAGGGAGCTTCCCGCCTCTGCCTGTGCCTCCCAGGCCTGGCACGAGCGGCGCCCTCCAGCTCGGCACGCCCCCCTCCCCCCCCCCACCCTTCCCTTGGGTCCCCTGCTGCACACTGTTGGTGTGCTGCCTTCCAGATCCCCTCTCCCCGACATTACTGCCCTTGAACACGCTTCAAAGGCACTGCAAGACCTTTTGTCTGAGTCTCACCACAGGCCTTGGAGGCAGGACTGATGTCAGTGTTCCGTATCTGAGCAAGCTGCTGGAAGCGGCACAGGTGAGAGACAGCGTGACCCGGCGAGGACAGGAGCCCCACTGTGACCCGCACATGGAGATAAGCTCACATGGAAAGGGCTCCATTCCACCTGCTGGGCTGCTCGTGCCAGGCCCCCTCCACCCTCAACACTGGCCTGCCAGCCTCTTCCTTCACTAAGACAGCCTCTGGGAGCCAACACACGGGCAGGTTCTGCAGAAAAGAAGACCCTCTGAAAAGCCTCTGTCCTTTAGAGCAGCCTTCGGGGGGCTCCCAGTGGCATACAGACCTCGGGCTCTCACATGGAGGCCTCGCTGGGGACATGGAGGCCGGGTGAAGGGGGTTTGGGTTTTTTGGTTTTGCTGCCATGGTACTGACTAGACCGGCAGGTGAATTACCGGCCGGGGCGACAGCTGGGGCTACACAGCGTGTGTTCCTGGCGCAGGGGGCAGGGCACTCCGTGCAAGGGCAACGGCATTTGTCAGCGATCCCAGGCCGGTAATGGGCTCACTGACACTTCCTGCTAATCCACGGGTGTCTGTGCTCTGCCGTCACATCTGTGGGGACCACTATTGCCTTATTCACGAGGAGCCGTGGCCGGGCTCTACAGTCACTCTACTCTGTGAATCTGCAGCACCCACTCCCAACCTCCTAGATATATGTATTTATTTTAAGGGTTGCTTTTTTTTTTTTTTTTTTTAAGATAACAGAAATGTATTGTCTCACAGTTTAGGAGGCCAGATTTTTTGTTGTTGTTAGTTTTGCAGCCCTTTAGGGCTAGCTCCAATCAAGACAGAGGTCCTCATGGGCTCACGGTGGCTTTGAGATAATCTGCCACTGCTTCTCTATCCCTACTATCCCCATATGGGCAGGCTTTGCACAGTGAGGCTCCATGGAGAATGGGATGCTCTGGTCCCCAGGCCTTTCTGCAGTGACACAAAACCGAAGAACCCCAGGGATGGTACTCAAACACCTTCCCAACTTGGGCTCGGACCTCAGAGAGGTCTCCCTCCTGCCAGCCCCATGGCCCGAGCTCCTGACATCCTGGCAGTGACCTTGTGGTATCTGGATGGGGCAGCTCTGTTCTCATGCAGAACCCAACCCATCAGAAGGCTCCTGCTGGCAAAAGTAGGGACACAGTTGACACAGAGGAGCACAAGTATCCCACATATTGACCAAGAACACGGTTTGCACTGGGGAGGGGCTTGTCACCTGTTTTGGGTTTAGGGTCCCAGAGAGGATCTGGTGAAAGCCGTCTCCCTGGACATAGGAGCAGAGGCACAACCATTATGGTTCAGGTCTAGGCATTCTTGGAAGCCCAGAAGCACACCCATGGGCCTCACATGGGGGAGTCGCCAACCCTGGCGAGGACCACCTCTCCCCTTCCCTCATGACGAGACTTTCAGTGAGTGAAGCATCTCCTGGTGAAGGAGTCGGCCCCCGAGTGAGGTGGGCGTGGGAGGGGAAGGGCATACACACAATCAACAAGAGGGAGGAAGACTGAGGAGAAGGGGGGCTGCCTAGCCCAGGAGCCCAGGAGGCAGGAGGCTCCCCCCCGAAGTCGGCTGGGGCTGGAGGAAGAGCCAGAGCGCCACCCTCCAAACCCAACACCCCCCCACACGCTGTGGGCTCCAAGCAGATTTTCAAAAAGTACCATTAGCCTCCCCACATCAGCCCAGGGGATCTGATTTGCCAGCAGAAAGCATTCAACCTAAATGCTAGGAAGAGACCCTGCGGCAAGATGCCTGACACTGGAAGGGGAGGGCCCTTGCTGGGACTGGGGGCCTGGGGAAGGGCCAAGGTGGGCAATGTGAGAGCCCCCTGCCCCGTTTCCATCAGGACAGCGCCGTCCCCCTCTGCCCCCAGACAGTCTCCACTGGCAGATAATACTGCACTCAGCAAAAGGACTTGCCGGTTAAACAATGTCTGATGCCAGCCCCAGACTCTTTCTTACCATACACACTCTGATCTGGGGCAGGCCCAAGACCCTTCCCTGCTCTAGGAGTCTAAGATCTTCCTCTGCACAGTCTTTGTTTCCATCAAAGCCTAACTGACAACAGAGTAAACACACACACGCACACGCACACACACACACACACACACACGCATGCACACATATGTGCACATACACACACATGCACGGTTAGCAGCATGAGTCAGACTCTGCCTGACACTCGTGAGAATAGAGTTTGGAAAAAAGTGAGGTAACTGGTACTGGAAGAGAGGACCTTTGTCCTTTGTGTATCTTCACTAACACTACAAAAATAAACGTCTACGCAGTAGGTATTGTGGGACCTTGCTTGGGATTAACGTGACAAGGGAACTCATCTCTTGTCCACACATGCTATTTTATCTGTTTCAGTATTCCCTAAGCTTTTTGCCTTTGAAGTGAACTGATTTCCATTCTAGTCATCTCCCGAATGCAGGGCTGAGGCCAAGGGCCAGCGCCAGCTCCTGAACGCAAAGCATGGGCTCTGTCAAGCTGGCCACACCTCAGCTCTGGCTATGGGCAGCTGAGGCCCACCGGAGACGTAACGGCAGGAGCACAGGAAGGGTCAGGAGTTGGCGTGCTGCGGGCAGAGGGTCGGCGTGGACTGGGAACAGCGGGGCTGACCTGCGGGAGGAACGCTTTATTCACTGGGGCCTGCTCTTCAATGGGGCACGCTGGGGAGCTTACCGTAAGGGCTCTCTGCTGCTCCCCAAATACCCTCCTTGCGCCTTGGTGAGGACAAAGTCATCCTTTGTCTTTGCAAGGTCTACAAAGCTACTAATGGCATCCTGTGAAGGAGGTCGACGGCCCAGGAAAGCCAGCGCTGCCTCTGCTGAGCTAGGGATGGACAGAGGCAGAAGCCCAGGCTCCCCACATGAAGGGAACCTCCTTGGGCTGGGACGGTTGCAGCTTCCCTTTATTACCTAACACGGCTGCGGCACACACCAGTTTCCCGATTCTTTGTGAGCCTGTCTTTTTTGCCAGCGTGAGTCCCCCATCCAGGGAGCCAGCACCATGCTTCTTCCTGCTCTCTAAAGCAAGGCAGCCCTTGGCTGATGCTAAACAGCCCTCCTTCAGACCAGAAGGGAGAATATGGTGGGAATGGGGGTGCTCTGGGGCCCCTCATTCTGGGCTCACAGGATTCAGAGAAACAAGGTCTACTATAGCCAGAGTCACATATCCTGGGGGAAGAGGGCGGACATTCAAACATGACTGACCTCCTCATTTCCTCCTGCAGAGCCACGCACACTACTGCCTCAGCTGGCCCAGCCAGCTCTTGTTTGCCAGTGTCCCAGCTGGGTGGCAGTGGGTCCTCTTTTATAGGTGGGGGCAGCAAAGTCTCATCCTGCCACACCCACCATGCCTGGGCCAAATGATCGTGAACCCTGCTCCAAAGAGAGGGGCATCTAGGCTGTGCGGTCTGGGGGAGGGGAGGATGGGATGTGGAGTTGCCAAGGATGGAGGGAGAGGCCAGGACTGCTCTGGAAGGAAAGAACCCCTTTCCCCCAATGCCTGTGGCCTGCCTGGAGGCAGGGACATGGCTCACTTGGCCTCCGCCAGCCCAGCCAGGGTAAGAAGTTCCCCTGGGCTGGCTGTGCCAAGGTTATGAAGTTACGTAAGTAGTGTCCCCATGCGGCTCAAATGCAGAGCTCAGGGCAGGGTGGAAGCAGCTCGAGCAGGTGCACGTGAACACAGTCTCCTCTGGGGTCCATGTAGCCCCCGTGGAGCCTGCAGATGCTGCACAGAGCTCGCCTCTGAGCACAGAACACCAGAGCCGTTCTCTGACCCCACAGGGCCTCATCCCGCCTCCATCCTTCAGCCAGGGGCTGTGCGTGCAGTTGGCACTTAATCAGTGTGCACTGGCTAGCTATGTGGCAGGGTGGGGATATGCATGGGCACCTGTGTTTGCGGCAGGCCGGCCCCCAGCCGTGTCCACAGGGAACTCACTTGAAGTTCTCCGGATACTCTGTGATGGCCATGTTGATGACGTCCAGGGCATGCTGGTAGTGCTTCTGGGCCGAGAAAAGGAGAGCCAGCAGGTGGAGGGCATTGGCGTCATCCCTGCACACTTTCAGGACCTCCTGCAGCTGTTCCATGGCGCTGGAGATCTGCCAGAGAAGACAGCTGGCTTAGTGACCTACAAAGGCCCCATCTCCCCCCAGGACCCCAGGGCCAGCGCTGGCCCGATGAGGGCAGAGCAGACTCAAGTGAGACCCTGGGCCCTGGGGTGCGGTACTGGTGATCAGATGAGAAAACACAGCCCTAAGTACCACGGTGAGAGGGATCTGCCATCCCAAGTCAGGCTCGGGGTAAAGAGAAGCAGGTCTGTGGTACAGTGCAGAGGACCTGGGTGGATGCGGGGCCTCCCAGGAGGTCACCCCGGTGCCTGTGTGCAGACCCAGAGGACATGGAGGCCGACACACAAACGCCTCTTCCTACTCAGAGGCCCACCTGGGCAAGAGCTGCAGCTCTGGGGTCTGCTCGGGGCACGGATGCCAGCCCTACACTTCTTAGCTAGAGCCTTTGGGGAACCTCTCTGAGCTCTCGTTCTTAGCTACAAAGTAAGGAGGACGGTTGTGCCTGTGCCAGTGGCTGAGAGAGTGAGAGACCTAAGAGAACATTCTGCCCAGTTCTGCACGTTTGTGAGAAGCTCCGGGAGCCCAGGAGGCTGCGGAGCAGTAAGACACTGCCCTCTTATCCTGAGCTGTGTTCTCTCACGCCCACGGGACTGGCGACTGCTCCTTGCCACACCTCAGACATGGGCCTCCTGTGCTCCCCGAGGGGCCTATGGTGCGGGCCTGCCAGGGCCTCCGGTCCCTGATCTGCTCTCCAAGCAGCCTCTGTACAGGCTGTGAGCACCAGTGCCAGACCCAGACTCCACCCATGGGCACCTCCTGTGGAAAGTTCAAGGAAAGAGAAGGGAGCGAGGTTACCACGCTCACTGGTTCAGCTTTTCTGTGTCTCCCTAAGGCTATTCCTCCCTGGTGATTCTCCAGGGTGAGGCCCATTATCCTGGGCCAAATATCCAAACCCACAGCTGTCACATGCTCTGAGTAGGGAGGGCTGGAGGCTACCAGAGACCTAGCTGGGCCCTGTCTAGCCTAGAGTCCACGCCAGGGTCTTCAGCTCTGTGAGGCTCCTAAGACCTAGGGTCTCCCAGGAAAATGGGTGCCAGTCTCCACTGGCCTGGCCCTGCCCTCCCTCTGGGAGGAAAGACACCATTCATTAGGGGTGGTTGAATAATTACAGATACTAAAACATGTATCACCAAAGCCTTACCATGAACTTAACTGGTAAGAGAAGTACTGGTACTTTAACAGTGGGCTAACCTAAAGTGCTCTCAGGTATTTGCACCTGTGTTCTTCAGAACCCCAGAGCAGAGCACTGCTCCGTGGCGGTAATGGCAGAGAGGTGCCAAGGGCCTCACCCCAGACCCGACGTCAGGAGCCCCGTGGGGAAAGTTTGGTGGAAGGTGAGGACGTAAGGCTTCCAGCGGTTACTCAGCAATGTCTCAGGAGACTGAACCCTTCAAGGGGGCGTGAGGGCAGACAATGATTCCTTCCTCGGTGCCTGCCATGGGCTTTACCACATTTTCTGACTTGATCCTCACTGGGTCCCTCAGAGGTGCGAGATGAAGGGGCTCACGTAACAGACAAGAAGATGGGAACTCAGGGCGCCTGGGTGGCTCAGTGGGTTAAAGGCTCTGCCTTCAGCTCGGGCCATGAGGATCGACGCCCACATCAGGCTCTCTCCTCGGCAGAGAGCCTGCTTCCTCCTCTCTCTCTCTCTGCCTATTTCTGATCTCTCTGTCAAATAAAAAAATAAAATCTTAAAAAAAAAAAAAAAAAAGAAAATGGTGACTCGGAGAGGTCAAGTCCCTTGCAAAGGGCCACATGGCTGGGCAGAGCAGTGATAGCAAGAGCAGCTCCGCAGCCCTCGGGGACCTGGGAGCTAGGAAATGCGACAACCCACCTGGCGGACGAGGGCCAGCTGCAGGGAGACATAGAGGATGACCTGGGGGTCACTGGGCGCCAGCTGCTGGGCTCTGTATGGGGAGAAGGAGTGACAGGTCAGCGAGCAAGGGCGGGAGCACCCAGTGTGTGCCGTGGGCCTCCAGCAAGCCAGCTCCGGGCTGCGTGCTGCAGGGAGAACTGTCAGGGGTTCTCAGAGGGTGCCCGGTGGGGGAGGATGGTGGTGGCAGCGGGCTCCCAGATTGCTGGTTGAGGCCCTGTGGTGGCCTCGTACACAGCCTGGAGCCCAACCTCTCCACCGCAGGCCAGAAGGAACACTCCTGTGGGTGGAGGGGCTGGGAATGGCCTCCCTGTGAGAAGCCTGGGGAACAAAGAGCTGTCCTTGGTAGCTTAGTGGGGACTGGCTCTGATGGGACTTTGTCACCTCCCTGGGTCCAGGAACAACGTGGCCCGGAGAGGGGCTGGATGTGCTAATAAGTTCCCGTAAAGACAGCACGAGACCTCTAGCACGAGCTCCAGGCTAGCAGCTTCCACAGCAGTACTCGGGGGCAGGGACCAGAGCACAGAGCCCTGCGAAGGGCCGAGGAGCGGGGGAAGTGGGGCCCGAGGCTGTGGAGGAGGCAGGGGCTTAGGAAGCATGGGTCTGAGGGAAGGAGGGAGGGGGGCACTGCTTCTCTGGCATCCCCCGCCCTCCTTCTCTCCAGCACCCCGGCCACCAGGAAATCTGTGAGGACCGGTGTGTGTGTGGGGGCTCCTTACAGCCTTCAAGTCAGAGAGGGGTTGAGCCCCAGCTACACTTAAGGCACATATGGGAGGTGCTTTTCTAGCTCCATTTCAGAGAATTCTCACAACAGTCGTGCACTCTGATTCCCATGTTAGAACCCTGAACGCCAGAGGGAAGGAGCCTGGGGGCAGCCTGCCCACCCAACCCCAAGGGCCTGCCCCAGCTTCCAACATGAGCTCTCAGAGCCTTGGCTTCCTGGTCAATAAAATGGGGCCCAAAACCTTCAGTCTGCCTCCATCATAGGGTCCAGGGAGATGTTAAAGTACATGACCGTGCCCCTGAGTGCCTCTGCCGGGTGGGGGGCCCTCCTCACCTCTCTAGGGTCTGCAGTGCTTTCCGGTGCAACTCGTCTTGCTTGGATTTCAGAGTTGCTGTAGGAGATAAAACCGAGCCATGAGAGCTTGCCAGAAAGGCTGCCCACCCAGCCCTGCCCCATCCTGGGGCACTCAAGGAGCCTGTGAATGCTTGCACTCAAGCAGTCACTGGGGGACGGTGTGGGGCGTCTGCTTGGCCCCAGCGTCCCGGCTTCCCAGCGTGTGTTTTAGCACACCTGCTCCTTCCACATCTCTGTCTTCTTTGCTACCTAAGTCTTGAGAGACAGGCTCCAAGGGCCGATGCTTGCCTCCTTGGGCTTCCTTACCCACCAGACTCTTCTTCTGTAACCATTTTAACCATTTTCCAGTGTTAAATTTTAAGGGCAGGTGTTCGAAGTCTGTCTTAGCTGCACATGGAACCACCTGGTAAGCTTTAAGACTACTCAGCCAGGCCCCAGCCCGGCCCTGGTCAGATTGATCCTCCACATTTAGTCTGAATGGGACCCCATCGCTCCCCTTTGTAAGCATACAGAAGAAGGTGGTGGCTGCCTCACTGATGGGGGGCACATGGCTGAACGGGCAGGGTGCAGGAAAGAATGCTAGGCTTGGGGCGGCAGGAGTGGACTCCATTCTCCGAGCACAAGTATTTATTAAGCACCAACTGTGTACCCAGCACTGCACCGTTGGTCAAGGAAGGTTTAAAAGACCCCAGAAGGACACAGCAGTGCTGAGGGTAAGAGCAAAACAGAACACAGACACACTGTGGGGTCTGGGTGGGCAGCATATTACAGACTACGAGCACACAGGAGGTCCAGAGGCAGGTACTGGCTCTGCCGAGGGGCTGCAGGAAAGGGCATGTGTGAGCGTGTATGTACATGTACCTAACGGAGACATGCCGGGGGGGAGGGCTGGTGGCCACTGGTGGGACAGGATGCCCAGGAGGCCACTGGGAAGCCCGAGCCCCCTAAGCAGAGGCTCTGAGGTCCTGGCACTCACCGTCAGTGGCCTGCAGGCTGTACGTGAGGCCCAGTGCCAGGTAGCCCTTGGCAAGGAACTCCCCAGCTTCCTCCCCGAGGTCGATCACCATCATGGCAAAGCGCTCAGCATCCTCCAGCTGCAAAGAGGGGAGGCACGGGTCACTGGGAGGGCTTTCCTAGGCTCGGCATGCAGGCCACTCAGTCACCAGCCTGGGACACACAGAACTGCAATTCCTCACGTGTGCCCAGTGCGACCAGGGCCAGGTGACTTGTCTGAGACCACACCACCACCAGGTGGAAGAAATAAGGCTGTTTTCTCTAGCACCAACTCCCTAGACCTCTTCCCTGTAACCCAAGGGCCTGTGCTCTGCGTCACAGCGTGCTACCTCTCACCGGGAACAGCTTCCCTCCCTCCAGACAGCCTAGTTCCCTAGAGCTTACTCTGCCAAGAGCAGGGACCCAGGACCAGGCCAGGATGGGACAGCTCCTTGCACCATCTGGCTCTGTCTGTGCCTGCCTTGTGCAGCAAAGAGAGGGAAGCTGGGGCCGGCGGGCAGGCAGGGCCCTGGGACTGGATCTTGGGGACACCGCCAAGCCTGCAGAATGGGCAGACTGTCACTCTGGTTCTGCCTGTGAGCTCGCTCCAGGATACACAGAGCTCCAGTTTTTCAGGGGAAAAAGGCCTGAGGTTGTTTTTGTCCTGGGAGCAGAAGAACTGTTCCAGTTGGAAAGGGGCCAACTGGCGCAGGTCACATGTGCACACACCATTCCACCCATCATATGACAAGAAGAGGGACACGCACGAGGCAGCCCTCACAAGCCATCTGGGGCACCCACAGTGGTCAGGCCAGTCGGGGAGGTGGGAGACAGCTGGGGGGTCTCAGTCGTGCCCACTCACGGCCCGCAGGCCTCTGAGACGCCTCCCCCCACCTCCCCCGCCCAGGAGTGTCACCCATCCCTTTGTCTGGCACAGCACCATACTGGCTTAGCGTCCCCGAGAACAAAGACTGGAAGCACCCACAGCCCCACTGAGACCCCAATGTCACGGCACCTTGCCCCCAGCACAGGCCCATCAAGGAGCTACCTCCCACCAGGGAGCTAGGGTCAAACCCAAGTGGGCTTCCGGCATTCACGCCAGTGTTGCTCCTGGCCACTGCACCCTGGCCGGGGACGGACAGCTCTGTACATCCCGTGGCTGACCACTGGCACAGCTGGGTGCTGGGGACCCTTCTATCCCTGGAATGTGGAGCTGAGACCCTGCGAATCAGGCTATCGGCAGAGGGGAGCTGGGCAAGCCTGCCTTCTGTGCATAGCCATGGGAAGCCCTGTGCAGGAAAAGGACTAAAGGAGCAGAGAGCCCACAGTGTGGGGAGGGAAACAACAGAATGGAAACACGAGGAAGCAGAGCATGTGAGCAGACAGCACAGAGACGGCGGGTTGGGAAGGTTGCTGAATCCCTCCAAGGCCTGTCCACCAACCCTGATGTAGGCTGGCCAGACACATGCTGACCAGGGCAGGGCTCCAGCCCCCTCGTGGTGGTGTTCTGGCGGCTGGCCTGGGCAGCAGGCCACCTCCAGGTTGGGGGGCTGGTCACTGAGGGGAGGAGGGAGTCTAAGGACCTTCAGGCCACAGGATTCAACCTTCAGGGGAGGCCGTAGCTTAGGAAACCCACCCGCTGCCTATTGCCCAGCCTCAGCCGGCCAGACAGGCCCAAGGCTGTAGTAACTACGATCAGTGTCCTGCGGCGCCGGGCCCAGCGGGACCTGGAGTAGTGGGGGGTGGGCGGTGGTTCTGGGAGGGGCGATCTTCAGAGCCAGGTGGCGAGAAAAGCACTGAAAGATGAGCTCCAGACACAGGCTCTGGTCCTTGCCTAGGACCTGACAGCTGAGGAGCAGATTACTTAGTTTCTGTGCCCCAAAGGTCCTCTTCTGCAAAATGGAGCCTTGGATCCCCCACCCCCAACCACTCTTCTGCAAAGACCTCCACCGAGGCGTCTGCAACAGCAGACTCTGTGATGGACCCAGCTGGGGAGCCCCGAAGACAAGGAAGGGGGATGCCTGGATGGGTTCGCACACAATCCCCATATCAGGGCGGCCCTTAATTAGGCCCCCCTGTGTGATGCTGGCATGGGGCTGGTGGGGCTCCAAGAGAAGGAGAGTCATGTGGCTGTGGCTGTCCAAGGAAGACTCATGGCCAAGGGGGGGACAGGATTAAAGGGTTAAGTGGGAAAACTGCACCCCCCCCAGTATACCACTGTTGATGCAGCTCATCTCATACACCGTCTTTAGGCATCATTACGCCCATTCCAATAGGAGCAAGCTGGTTTATAAAGCACCAAGTACAAGTTACAGAATCTAGAAACCCATCGCATATATCCACTCTTCCCATGACCATGTCCTTCTACTCAGCAAACGCCAGCTTTGATCTCTTGTAACTCATGTACGGAAGGTGCCGGAACAAAGCTCAACAGCTACTGGCAAACAGTGAAAAGTCACTCTCCAGTTCATACACATCATATTCTGGGCTAGCCGAGCTCACCATACTTTAGCTTTAGAAAGTGCCAATGGGATGCCTGGATGGCTCAGTTGGTTGAGCATCTAGCTCCCGGTTTGGGCTCAGGTCATGATCTTGGGTCATGAGATCGAGACTGCTTCGGGCTCTGGACTCAGGGTGGAGTCTGCCTGAGATCCTCTCTCTCCCTCTGCCTCTCCCCCTCTAAATAAAAAAAACACAAATAAAATCTTTAAAGAAAAAAAAAAGTAGTTCTATTTTCATAACCCACTAACAGGTCTCAACTTCCAGTGTGAAAGCCACAGCTCTAACCAAGTGGCTGACTGAGGTGCCCAGCACCCGCCCGTCTCCAGCTGCCTCTGTCTCCTTCTCCCCAAGACTACCTCACTTGGCCTTTCCAATCTCCCGTCACTTCCTCCAGTGGCCTCGAAAGTCAACAGCTGGTGGCTCTAAGGTCAGGGCTACTGCTTCTGCAAGATTAGCTCAGGTTACAGTGCTTGGCCCTCCTTACTCACCAAAACACATTCAAAGTGACAGGTTTTTAAACTTTTCCACCTTCCAGTGATATACTGCTTTTTACTATCTCTTTTACCTGCAGCAGCCCTGTCACTTTGCCACGAAGCCCAGGTAGAGAGCTCCCCCCCCCACCCATGCCCCTGCCATTCTAGAGCAGTTTGATGGCACAGGTGTTACACGGCTGAAGGGTCTGAGGCACAGGGAGCTTAGAGGACCTATCCGAGGCCACCTGCCGATGGAGTGACAGGACTGAGTGTCCAGCCCAGCTCTCCTGAGCCTATGTCTGTATCCCTCTGAGTTCCCTGAGTCACGGCTGCCCTCTGTGGTTTTTCCCTTTCTTTCTCTCTGACTTTTTGGGAAAAGGATGCACGGATGCCTCTAACGTTTGGACCCTTTGCTTTGGCTTTTCAGAAGAGCCGTGTTCCCATGACTTCACAGGTTCTGACGGCTCTCCAGACTTCCTAATTTGGGGCCCACACAGACAGGCCTCTTGCTCGGTCGCCTCATCCATCTTGCACGGGCCAAAGAGGTTGTCCTCGCAGCATTTCAGCCTCTTCCTCCCTTCCTGGGAACTGGAGAAAGTTCCTTTCTGAGCCTGCCAAGCTTGCTGAAATAGCACCTCTGGTTCTCCTCAGGCCCTTCCCCGGAGGCCCGGGGCCATTCGCTAACCGCTCCAATGAAAAGGCACTTTTTCCTTCCTGAGATGAACAGGATGAAATCCCCTAATTTCCACATCCAGTGGCAAGGTGGTTGGCATTCTTTCTTCCCTGTTTCATCAACCCTCAACTCATCTTCCTGGGTCTGGCCACCCCTGGATCTGAACGAGGAAGGTAGGCACACAAAAGCACCTCCCTTCTGAGAACCTGGTACTTTGACAGGGCTGTCGCGGGGATGGCTGTCCTATTCATCAGGTACCCGCCGTGTGCTAGGCAGCGACGCTCCTCGGCTCTGGCGTCCAGAGCCACCTGTACGGGATGGATGTGACTGCCTCCAGGGTTCAGAGGAGGCACAGAGAGGGTGAATTACTCCCCTGAAGTCACACAGCCGCTAACTCAGTAGACGGGGATCGGAACAGTATGCCCTCTGCCTCCAAAGTCTACACTGTTTCACACTTCATCCCGCCCCTTCAGGGAAGAGGCCGAGTGACAGCACCACACTCCGAAGAGGAGCCTGGCCTGCTTCTGCACTTCCTAACTCCCCTCTTGTGCGTGACAAGCAGCACACACACATCCCCATCTCCTATCCTCCTAGGAGAGCCTTAACTTTAAAAATTATATATATTTAAATGATTGTGTTTGGAGAGATACTAAAAAAAAATTTATAACTCTCTTTCTCCTGCCCCAAATAACCGGCTGGTGGCCTTGGCAAGACATCGGCAGGAGGCTGCCATGCACTGCTGTTCCCGGGTCAGAGCCTCAGATGTCCCTCCCTACCTAGGGGAGCCTCAGGCGAAGCCTCGGGGCCAGTGCTGTCCCACGTGTCCCCACGCCTGCCCCGGGGGGGCAATCACCTTGCAGCAAACCCCGTATCAGCCAGCCTGTGACCGGGTAGGACCCTCTGCCTGGTGCACCACGACCTGAGGGCCACCTCGCTCTCAGACCAAGGCTTAGCTGGAGGCGTCCCACACTGGCTCTGGGCATGGGGACAGGACATGGGGACAGCAGGTGCTCCACCTCTGGGCACATGGCCACCCCGGCTGGCTGCACCCAGCACAGCTCGTTTTTCAGATGTCCCAGTTTCAGCCTCCCTTCCTGCAACCTGGGCCAAGCTGTCCACCCCGCTGGTTTCTGTCCTCTGCTCATGGAGCGTGGCTAGGCCGTGGCTGGGCCTACTGGGGCTGCCGGCAACAAGAAGAGCTGCGACAGCGAAAGGCAGAGGTGGCCTCAGATCCCTTTCAGGAACCGTGCTCTGCCCAACCCCCCTCAGCCCATCGAGGTCAGACCCATTCCTCCTGCTCATGGCCCAGGAATAGAGCGTGCTGGGCCGTCCCTCTCCTGGCCTCCTTGGAGAACAGACTGCCCTTGGCTACCCATGGCCTGCTCTCTGCCCAGTGCCAACTCCGGAACCTGAGAACCGCTGAACCAGAGGCAGACCTCCCGCACCAGTCCCTCCCAGCCAGCTGGGGTGGGAGTCATTCTAGAAGATATAAGTGGGCATCTAGCCACATGCAGGGTTTTTGCTGGGGAGAGGGGCTCAGGATGCAGACATGGTAAGTAAAGAAGCTCCCGACTTGTTGGGAAGAGAAGTACATATACGACACAATCTGTTGCCGAGCGGTTATGCTCAGCGGCCGGCAGGATCTATCCAATAAGCACCAGACGTGAACTCTGGGTTGGGCTTTCAACAAGGAAGAGAGACAGTTTCTGCCCCAAGACACACTGGGGATTACAATGTAGCCTGCTAGGTGTCCAAGGCAGGTATACACGGGGGCTTTGGGGAGGTCCAGAGGTCCCAGGTTAGGGATGGCTGCCTCCAGCAGGACCTGGCTTGAGCCTGGACCCAATTTAAACCCTGGCTCAAAATGGCCTCCAAAGGCACACAGGCTTCTCAGCTCAGGTTAAACAGCTCACCCTCCTCCCCAATTCTGATGACAAATCTGTATGTTTAAGTTTCCTTCTGGGCTTTTCTATTTATGTTGTCATTGATGACTTTGCTCCTAACTCATCCGATTTCAATTTGGACTGATTGGATCCTAATTTTATTACCATGTAATCTGAATGCATGTAATGACTGTAATTGCAACACTAAGGGAAACAGCTCTGCCATGGCAGGAAGGCCTACATTCAGGATTCCGGGCAAGGGCGGCTGCTGGCTGGGCGGATACCCATGGCCCTTCAGAGCTGGGGACCTTGGGCAGGACCCTGCTCCAGCTCGGTGAGGACGTGAAGCCCCTCTGAGGAGCCCTGGGAACAGGCAAGAGCGTGAGCGAGGGGTCGGCGAGCCCACCATCTCTGTGACCCCCGGCTCCACCCCAGGTTCTGCTGCAGTGCAGTCTGGGTGTCTCTGCTGACATCTGCATACCACCCACGTCCCCACGGCTCTCCACCTATAAGACACAGGGTGCCAACAGGGCCCCTGGAGAGATGGGAGCAGGGCTTTCCCCGCTAATCCTGGGGTGGGGAAAGCAGGCAGTGATGAAAGAAATCTACCACTGGCCTGAACCCTCTGTAGTTCAGGCCTCCTCCTCCGTGCATCTCTGATCTGCCCAGCCTTCTACACACTTTAGGTCATTTATGCCACGTCTGAGGAACAGACTGTTACTATCTCCATTTTATGAATGAGGAAATCGAGGCACAGCGAGGTCGTGTATGAAGACCCCTCAGAGGTGGGCAGGGAAATTCTAGCCCCCTCACGGCACAGCCGCTTCCTAACGCCTGTAAGAGGTGGTTCTGCCAGATATCCCCCCCCACTAAAGCCATACTCTCAAGCCCGGGGCCCGACGCCATGCTTCCCCCTCCACCACCATTCAGTGATGGGGGTCACGGTGCCCAGGCTGGCACCTCAGCTATATGAATCTGAGAACCAGGAGACGCAGGGGAAGGTACTCTCCCCCCGCTGCTCCTCATGCTAGGGAGGCAGTCCTCTCTGCAGAAAAGAGAGGACAAGGCCCACGGGGCGGTGAGGTGGGGACCTGAGAGGGTCGGGGCCAGTTTCCAGTCCCTGGGTGACTTGGCAGGAAGGCCTGGAACACAGAGTATCCCTTCCCGGGGCTGGATGCCCAAGGAGGGGACAGTGGCAACAGGGGGAGGACAGGCTGCTGATTCTCAAGTGCCTGCTGTATGCCCCTGGTGCCTGAAACAAGTTGAGGACCCAATCATGGGAGAACAGGCAGGGGAGGTCTGTGTGTGGGAGCGGCTCCCTGTGGGGAGACACTGGGCCTGCAGGGCAGATGAAGGAACAGGAGCTATTTGCCTGAAGAGAGGAAGGGTGGGTGGGGCAGATGGCCAATAGGCAAGAGAGGATACATTTGTTCTAGGACCGCCCCTGACCTCAGGAGGCTGATGTGGGTGCAAGGAAGTGGGGACCCTTGAGAAGAAAGCTCCCAGCAGGGGGAGACACCTTTGCAGAGGCTCCCTCACAGGACCCCATAGGCTCAGAGCAGCCACGGGGGGGAGCCTAAGGAGGGGAGGGCCCTAGGCCCAGTGCCTTTCATGGCTCTGAGCCGCTGGTCTCCCCGAGGGCCTCAGAGCCAAGCTGTAGGAAAGCCCGGCCTGTGAGGAGAGGGTGTACCTGTCCACTCAGCCTCCTCAGCAGAGCCCTCGGCAGGGGGCATAGGGCAGGGACCCACAGGCTGGAGCCAAAAGGGACAAGGGGGCCAATGAAGGACACCCTTTAGTCCTGCCCAGCACTGCCCCCCATAATAATGTAAGACTCTGTGCAAATGATGGCTGGCCCGGGTGCTCTAAGTCCTGCCCACTACCGCATTGCTGGGCAGGCAGCCCCCCCCCCCCTTTCAACTCTACATTTGGCTCCCTGGAGACCACATCTCAAGACTGAACCACAAACCTAATACCAGCTTGAGCTGGGGAACCTACTGCTACAGACGGAGGCTGGTTTTCTCTGAAGATCCCTCCTTCCAGGCCTGTGTGCCTCACAGCTCCCCCACACACCCCTCGCCCCCACCCCTCACACACACACACAGCAAGAGGTGCACGCCTTGGTCTCATGCTCATTGCCACCCTTCCGCAGGAGCCGCTGGGACCTGGGCCCCACCCCCACAGCTCACTCACCCAGTGCAGGGACCCGATGCAGACCTTGGCGGCCATCAGGGGCACGGTGGGGTCGGAGGGGCGAAGCTTCACGCACTCCCGCAGCAGTGACACAGCGTAGGCTGACTGCAGAAGAAAGGGAGGGGGACACCATCACTGGCAGCCCTGGGTCTTGACAGACTGGAGGCCTTTCCCAAATAGCCAGTCCTTGCTCTGCACCCCTTTCCCCTCAAAAAGCAGGAAAAGGGCCCAGCGGGAGGAGCCCTGGTCATGTTGGCAGACAAATCCCTCCCAGGCCCCAGATTCCACATCTGGAGAACGCGGATGCGCTAACAGCTCAGGTAACAACAGGCCAAAGTGCTTCTAAACAAATTCAAATGTGAACCACAGAAATTTTAGGGGCAAAAAGGGGCTCTTTCAAACTTCTGTGTTCAACGGCCTTGGTTTATTTGTTTTATTTTTTTACTTAATTTTATTAACATAAAATGTATTCTTTGTTTCAAGGGTGCAGGTCTGTGATTCATCAGTCTTACACAATTCACAGCACTCACCATAGCACATACCCTCCCCAGTGTCCATCACCCAGCCACCCCATCCCTCTCACCCCCCTCCACTCCAGCAGCCCCAGTCTGTTTCCTGAGATTAAGAGTCTCTTATCAACAATCTTGGTTTACAGACGACAAGATGAGACTGAGGCTCCACGGGACTGGGAGGCAGAGCCATGGTGAGGAGTTGAAGAGGGGCATGATGGCTGGCAGAGGAGGAGGAGAGAAGCTAAGCTGGCAGAGGCAGAGAGACCCCCCAGACGGGAATCTGGGGCCCCTCATGGCTCCAGGGACCCAGTCACAGAGACAGAGCCAGAACGGACCTACCGCGGATGGCCGCGTGTGGGGGGAGGGCCAGGATGGGAGACCGTCCATAGGCAGACAGTGATGCTACCAGTACAATAATGAGAAAAGGAATGCCAGCTAACACTTATTCAGATGTTACTATGTGCCATGCATTGTTATAAATCTGTTACGATGTGCCACCCATTGTTACAAATCAGAGCTCAGCAAAACACAGCCCACAGGCCAAATGTGGCCCTCTGCCTGCTTCTGCAAATAAAGTTTTATTGGAACTCAGTCATGCCCATTCATGTTTGTACTGCTTACAGCTGTTAAGACAAAGTGGAGAAGTTCCCACAGAGACTGTTTGGCCTGCAAAGTCAAAAATGTCTACTATCTGACCCTGTACAAAAAATCTGCTGGGCCCTGTTTTAAGTGCTTTATAAATGAAAACTTATTCACAAGTCTCCTAAGAGGTAGGTGAGCCATGTCCCTATTTACAGATAAGGAAATTGAAGGCAGAGAAGTTTAGTAGTTTGTTCAAAGTGCCCATTTGTGGCTCGTAACCACTGCCCTATCCTGCCTCTGCAGTGACTACCTGAGCAGAAGCAGCCCTGGTCTCCCTGCTACACACACACACACACACACACACACACACCCCACTTGGGTCTTTGCATACATTTTTCCAAGAAACTCAGCAGTGACACCTCTCCCCTCAAGTGTGCACACTCCATACTTTGTGACACCAGGTAGGCAGGGCACGTGAGTGACCACAGTTCCCATGTACTAAGCCTTACTGTGAGCCAGGCTTCCCCATCAGTAATTAGCTGTTACCCAGCCTAGCAACTCTAGAGGGACCACTGAGGCAGTGGGGGCTCTGGGAGGCTTACGTGTTCAAATGGAAGAGAGAGAGCTGGAACCCCAGTGATCTGCGTGTACCCTGGGCCCGCAGCCTTTCTCTAGCTACCCCTCCCTTCCGCACCAGCGAAGGAAAAGCTCTTTTCAGTCCCGACACGACAGACTGAGGCTCCGGGCTCAGGCACATTAAGGCCAGTTCCAGGTGTCTCTGCCAAGGGCTGGCTCTGTGCCCAGTGCAGGGCTGGGGTGGTGGGGTCGCGGCGGGGAGAGGGAAGTGTCCGTGGCTCTTGCCTCTCAGTGCCTGCAGAAAGGCCTGGGGGAGAAGACAAAAGCTACCGATCCCCACTGCTCTGTCAGCAAGCGAGGGTGTGAGACCCAGCGGCAGTGGGCGGCGGCGGCCTGAGAGACCCGCCTGAGTCGTGGGAAAGGGGGCCTTGTCGGGGGCCTGGAGGAGTCACCAGGCGATCCAGCTCTCCTGTGAATGCCACCTGCCCCCCCTCCTGGCCACGGCCCCCTGGCCACGCATCACAGTGAGCTTGGGCTCCTCTTGGCCTCTTTCTCTGGCTGCTGAATTCTGCAGGGTGGAAGGTTCCCTAACCTTGAGATGAAGGGTCTACAGCCCTGACCATCCACGTTCACCCCACACAGACCACAAAGCATTGCTATTTTAGGAGCCATCGGAGGACTCCAGTCAGGGCAGGCAGCTTGGGCTTTTTTTTTTTTTTGGTCATGGTGGTTACCTAGCAACGCAGCCAACGTGACTGCTGAGGAGACCAAAAGAAGGAGCGACCTAAATCATGTCATGGACCTCATCTTTTTTTGCAGCAGGCTGAAGTGTCCTATGTACACACGTCCGGCCGGCCACACCATTGTCACATGTGCAGGCACAGAACCTTGATTCGCGCCTTAGGCTTTGGCAAAAGCCCTCTTCTGCTGGAGGGCGGCCTGGGCTGACCAGGCAGACTTAGCTGGTGTGCGAGGTTCCTGAGGGGGTGGACAGTGTGCTTCCAGAACAATCTCCTGCTGCACCAAATGCAGGCATAGGCATAACCCGTGTCTCCAGCCCGTGGAGCCTCACGTGCGAGGAACTCACTGGTCGCCTCAATGCCCTGCCTGTAAGCCCATTCTCATGCCCACCTTCCTGGTCTGAGAAGGAGCCAGGCTGGGAGCCCAGCTCCCTGGAGCCTGGGATGTGCTGGGCTGCGTGTGAACCTCTCAAAGTCCGGTTCCTCTCAGTAGGGAGGTCGAAGATCCCATCCCTCCTAGGCTAACACCTTCTCCCTTGAGTGGGGAGTTTCCTGGCACACAGCCAGAGATTAAAGGGAGCACCTAAGCATGCTGCCTTCTTCTGAGGAGGGCTCCTGGCTTTCCTTGGCATCTCGAAGGGGCCCAACGACCTAAGAAGGGTGAGGACCACTGCCCTGGCCCTGGGCCTTTCCTCCTGGCCCATGCTCACTATTGCAAGATTGGAGGTTCTTTGTTTCCCAGAGGCAGGAAGAGGCTGTCACATGCCGCTGCGAGCTGTCTTGCCCAGGCTCTATGTGAGCTCCAGCCCCACCTCCTCCCCTCCCTCAGGCCTCACTCTAGCTGCTGCCTGAGCTCTCCCCGGGGCTTGGCAAGACCCTGCTGAGCACAGAGCCAGGGTAGATCACGTCTCTGGTGGGTAGTCAATGTGACAGTGGTGGGGAAGAGGTTTGGGAAGACAGAGGCCCACTGGGGGTGGGGGGGTGGGAGGCCCCCCACTTGATTCTCACTCTACTTCCCTGGCTGCTTCCCACCTATCAAGCTGCAGCACCTGCTCTTCTTCCTATCCCCTGTGGGGGAGGCGCCAGCAAGCCAAGAAGGGCCCTCCTCTGAGTGGGGCTAGAAATGGCAGGTGGCGCAGATGGGCGGGGGAGGGGGCAGGAATTCCCTCATCCCCACAAAAGGGCTCTGGGTGTTTACAGCTCTTGGAATGATTTGCAAGCTCCTGCCACCTTCTTTCCTGCATTCGTAGCATCCTCGGCTCTAACCCCCACAGCACCCAGCTCCGGAAATGTTTTCCTTTCATGTTACTGCTGAAAATAGAGGCTTATGTAAGTGTAATTCTCATCAGAGCGGAAACCAGGGGTGCTGGAACAGGACTTGGTGGGTAGAGGGCAAGGCGGCCCTGGTGACCGGGGATAAGGCCAGACAGCCTGTGCTGGGCAGAGACAGCGCGCCTGGCCTCTGTCCCAGCCACACCCATGAGCACAGTTCTCCCCCCAGACTCCCTTGTCGGTGCTGCCGCTCTGCTCTACCCTTCAACCCCCTCCCCCCCATCCCCCCCGCAGGTCCTTCCCTTGACACCACGCCTGAGGGGCAGGAAGAGAGCTTCGGCTCTCGCTCAGAACCTATGTGTCATGCCTGTCGCATGCAGGGCACTCAACAAGTCACACGTGGAAATGCTCTGTTGACCCATGTGTGCACACGCATAGGAGAAAAGCATCCACAGACTCTCAGTGGCACACCTCTAACTCCCAGTGGACACCAGATTCACACAGGGGCCTGAGTGTGACCCTCTGCTGCCCCTCACTCTCCTAGGGATAAAAATCTGATGCCGGAGAACAGTTTTCCTCTGCCTAACCCTGGAAGGGAATGGAGGAGAGCAGAGGCCTCAAATGCAGGTGTGCAACTCCCCCACGCAAAATATGCCATGGGTCTTACCTTCCCGCAAGCCACCATGGAGAGGGCCACTTGGTACCAAAGGTGAAATTCTTCAAATGCAAACTTCATGGCTCGCTCTAAGCACTGAGGAAATGGAGCAAGTTAGCACTTCCCCGCCACCCAGGGTCCTCCCAGCCCCAGGCGATCTAATACTCCTCAGGGCAATCACTGCTCAAATCACTTCCCATAGGAGGCTGTAGGAGGCCCATACTCGGTTCCTGTCAGAAAACTCCAGGCATAACCTGCCCCTGCAACTGGACACATTATGCTCTGTGACCTTCCGCAAGTCTCCTACCCTCTCTGGCCCTTGGTTCCTACCTTCCTGATATGTGACTGCCTCGCAGGCCGCAGGAGAAAAGGGAATGAAGTTGGATCTGGGTTTTTAACACGTCAATATCCCATAAAAATAATAACTAGTATTTACTATGGTGGTGCAGGGTACCACTCTCAGTTTTTTACATGTGTTATTAACTTATTCACCCTTCCCAACAAGGCTGGGAGGTGGGTTTTCCCATTAGTCCCATTTCACAGATGACGAGGGCGAGATTTGAATGACTTGCCGGAGTTACAGGGCCAGTAAGTAAGGGCCAGTAAGGCGTTTCTTGGTTCTGACTGCTCCACAGGCCTGTCTGATCCTGGGCAACCCCGAATCAGGGGCGCCTGGTGAAATCCAACCAACGCTATAAGTGCTTCCACAGATGAAGGCAGAAGCCAGCCTGTGAGGCCGGGATTCACCACATGGCCACCGTCAGTCGGGGTGGGGGACAGAGGTGAGGTTCCGGGACCGGACAGCATGGGCTACAAGAGCTCAATGGCCTGGGTTCACGAGCTGGCTCAGATGTACCCCTCCACCATCTAGGGCAAGAAACCACCTCTCTGGGCCTTCCTTTCCTCACTGGTAAACTCAACAGAACACCACCTCAGGAAGGGATCACCTAAGAGCACCTTGCATGGAGCGGGCACAGGCAGGGGCTCAGCAGTGGCGCCGGCTCTCTCGGGGGCCCTCCTAACCACTCGGAAGGAGAAGCTACTGCCTGGAGGCCCATTCCTGCATAAGGAGGCAGGGGCCCACGAGCCACCTTTGATCCCAGCCCAGATTTGAAAGTTCTGAAATGCGTGCATGCCATTCACCTGGTGGGGTATGGAGAGAGGGGCTGCTTGGTGCCCGCCTTCACCCCAGAGAGGCACCACCCCGGGAGTTCGGCCCCACCAGGCTTTTCTCCGTAGAATGGGGTTGCTCTGTCTAGCCTGGGAGGGAGGGGGCCCAGGGTCCTGACATGCACCAAGCTCAGAGCTCCGCCGGCAGAGGCAGTCACAAACCACCAGTGTCATCCATGTGGGAAACTGGGAGATGGATAATCCCCCCCCCACCCCGTGCTTCTGTATACAATGCCATGTGTTCTTTCAGAAAAAAAACCACATGAATACACCAGTAAAACCACCCAAACCCAAACCACCCATCCTGCCAGGGAAGGGCAGCTCTCCCAGCCCTGGCAATGCAACAGTCCCAGATCCCATCTCCCAAGGACTGAGATGTACATCTTGGTGGAGGCAAGGAAAGGACAGTGGAAGGGGTCAAATGGTGGCTCTACCTGACTTCTGGGGAGGGTGTGGGTCGCCGTACCTCGGAGAGCATGACGTACTGGCCCCTCCTGCCCAGTGTGATGCTCAGGAGGTCATAGATGGCCGCCGCGTTCTGCAGGCTCACTGCCCGGTCCTCCTCCTGCTCCGGTGCCCGGCTCAGCACCACGTCCCGAGTAGCCTGCGGGGTTGGGGGTGGAGGGGTGTGGTTGGGGAAAGAGCAAGCACAGAAAATAAGCAACGGTCTGCCTCCAAGGCCCAGGTACCATCACCCTTATGCTGCTAACCAGGCCACGCTCCCGGAGCCTGCCAGGGCCTTTCCCTCGCATCCATGAAGGCCCCCATGAAAGAGAGAAATCCTCCACCCACAGCCTAGGTTGGGGTGAGGAAGCCATTCTGAGGGCTCCTGGTCTTTGATGTTGTAGTTACTACAAAATCTCAAACCTATAGAAAATTGCAAGGGTGATGGCACTGAGCACACGGGCTTTGTCGCTCTCTAGGGTATGACAATAGGATAGAGTCATGGAGGTAAGATGATCCTTGACCCCTAAGTACAACCGCCGGAGGAATGCCAGTATTTCAGCAAACGTGGAACTCAGTCCTCCACTATGAGCTCAGTCACATGTCCCCCCTACCCCCTGATGGCCTTACTAGAAGGCTTCCCACCCCACAACCCAATCCAGGACCATGCCCCCATGCCTGCGCCGTGTCTCTTCAGTCTCCTCTCATCCAGAAGGGCCCCGCAGCCCGCGTCTTTCAGACCCTGGCACTTCTGAGCACAGAGATGAGCGGTTTTGTGGAACAGCTCCTTGTGAGCTTGTGACTGTGCACTCACAGAAAGAGCTGCAGGTAGTGTCTGCAAGTGCCTACCTCCGGGGGGCGGCTCTGCTGCTTGCCTCATGGGCTGAGCCCTGGTGCCACCAGTCCCTCTGATGAGACCTCCCGGCCTCATACCGCCTTCCGCTCACCACTGTGTTCAACCCAGACCTGATCCCTGACCCCTTCTGACCACATGACTCTCCTCTCAGGGCTCCAGAAGAAACCTCTAACATGGCCTCTGTGCTCGCAGTCCAGCACTCAATAGCTCGGTAGCTCAGGCCTGCCCGGCGGCTGCTGGGCCCTGGCACTGGGGGGTGGGGGATGGAAAAATACACGTCAGGAGTCACAGAGATTCTGTACAATCCCAAGCAGGGAGCTCTGGATCACCAAGCCTGAAATATCCCCACTGGGGATTCGGGACCCTCTTGTTTGGTGGCCTGCGGTCCCACTCCCTCTTACAAACCCACACTCTGGCCCGGGAGCCATTCAGCATGAATCACGGGGTCTCTGAGCTGAGCACCAGTGCAGGACCCAAGCTAGGAATGCTCTGTGACCCTACACACACACACACACGCACACACATGCACACACGCACGCACGCACACACTCACGCACACGCACATATGCACACGCGCACACACGTACACACGCACACACACGCACACACACAAACACACACACGCACACACACAAACACACACAGCCCTGAGGCTGTACCTGAGCTGAAGCAAAGCGCAGTTCAGTCCGGTGCTCCTGCTGGCTACTCCCAGTATCCTTCTCCCTCTGTAGTAGGGGCTGAGCCCCCTTTTGTGTATTGGAACTCACCGTTTTCTACTTCCCCACACAGGACCTCAGAACCGAGAATGCTGGGCTAAAAGGAGCTGCTGGCCCTTAAAACCAATTTCTCACTGTCAGACCCACATCATCCTTTTTGTCAACAGACGGTTTTTTTTTTTTTTTTTTTTTTTTTATTGTTACTAAATTTTTTTTTCCAGTGTTTCAAGATTCATTCCCCATTCCCCACACCCAGTGCTCCCCGCTTTAGGTGTCCCCAGTACCCACCACCAGGCTCTCCCATCCCTCCACCCCCCTCCCTCCAAGTCCCTCAGTTTGTTTCTGTGTTCAAAGTCTCTGTTGTTTCGTT
>PITA01013158.1:0-58742 GCA_004023965.1 Spilogale gracilis
TTTTTTTTTCTTTCTAATAAAAGGAGTTGATGGTATAAATGTCCCTGTAATCACTGCATTAGCTGTGTGCCACAAGTTTTGATATGTTGTGCTTTCATTTTGCAGTTGTTAAGGAATTTTCTAATTTCCTTTGTTTTATTTTTCTTTGATCCATAGATGCACTTAAAATTGTGTGGTTAATTTCTAAATCTTCAGTGGTTTTCCAGATAGTTTTCTGTTACTGGTTTTTAGCTTCAGTAGTTCACAGCTTAAAGCTCTCTTTACATAAGAGAAGAGTTTCGAGAACTAGTCAGAATTTCATCCTGTTTGCAGGGCCTGCTGATCACCATATGGACATGTATGCCACCAAGGGAGGCTCTCCTAATTTCCTGTTTTTCCTCAATCATTTTTTGTCTGATTCTAAACTGTTAAATTACCCCGGTTGTGCTAACATATCATGCTAGTCTTTAACTTTGTATCTATATCTCAGATCTTTGTATCTTTGTATCTGTTTCTCAGATCTCTTCTTCTCTGCCTCCATGCTCTGCCGAAGGTGAAAGAGTATGTGTGCTGTTTCCCTGCCAAGATGCTTATCACTCATTGAAAGTTAGTTCATTTGAACGCCTGGTACCTTCAATTCTCTGACAGTGTCACAAAATACTAGGATTCTATAAATTGTCCAGCTTTTTTGCTGTTGTTAGAAACATTGGCTCAAGCAGTATTTTCTTACAGCTCTCTGCATCTTTAGTCAAAATGGAACTTCAATGACAGATTTTTGGTATTTAGATATTAAGTGATCCAAGTTTCCATAACTAGGAAATGGTGTTGAACTCCAAAACCCACTTTGCCTCCATGATAGCACATTGAATTATAAGCTTTTTAAAGATCCAGGGCAATGTTAAGTTATATTTATGTAGAGTTTTTCCAGAGAGGAACACTTAAGTTTTTACATTTAGTAGCTAATTGAATCTTTGTAGTCATGTGATTTGCCCATTATTAAGGTCGTTATAGGTGAGAAAAATCACTATTTAATAACTTGAGTTGGTAAGTAATAAAGATAAAATTCAAACTTGCTTCTAAGCACACAGAACTTCTGAATTCCAGATCATTGTAGATATTTAATATGGATATAGCTATATGAATTCTTTAAATGTTGAGTTTATTTCCTAAAAGATAAAAAAAATTAGAAGCTTAGTTCTCAGAAAGGAAAACTAGTTAGTGAGAAACAACAATCCAGTTTATTAATTCTAGAGCTATTTTTAGCCATCAATATTCCTTTCTTAAATGAAAGTAAAATGGATGATGCTCTTTGAAACTGAACTGTTATTTTAGGAAAAAACAAGATTGATTTTGCTGTTCTTGTAATGAGCTAAAACTGCTTCCGAAATAATGTCAACATATCTTTCCTAGCATTTGTCTATCAGTGGGAGACTGTTATTACAGCACAAATTAGTATTTTCTCAATATTATCACTTACACATGCTATTTTTAATAATCCATGTACAATTATACTGAAAAATTAAAAAGACATGCAAAATTCATCTTATAAGCAAAGCAAACATTAGTTGTAAGCTACAGATATTTTAGACATTAAGATTTATACAATGTAAAGTTGAGGCAAGTGGATAGTCCACTCATGCCAAATGTACGAGATGATATAAATGTGAACAGAATGTTCTTCCTAGTATATGTTTTAAGTGAAGTGCATTCTATTCCTAAAAATTCTTCCAAAGCCACATGAAAGGAAATGGTAAAGTTTTGAGTGTATTAGGTGGGAAAATTAGGGTGCCTTTATATTTTAGTAAGTTTCAAGTCAAGGTCCTAGAAATAATTACGAATGAGAAGTATGTAGGAAGATTTAAAGAACATCACAGATCCAACTTGTCTCAGAGTATATTCTATAGTGCCTAAATGACTTCCATTGAATTATATTCATGGGCCTAGTGCATTTCTTCTACATGGAACCTGGAAATTTGACCATTTTTCTGGAGAAGGGAAAAAAAATCCATGTTAATCAGTTCTCCTTTGCAAAAAGAATGGCATTGAGAGAATGGAGTTATGTTCAGATGAGTTTGTATAGAAGATAGATCAGAAAGGGCATAGAGCTTATGACATTCCCTCGGAGAGAGTAATCTTGATAAGCATGAATACACTGGGCAGATGAGAGAAGAGAATGGAAGTGGAAGAAAAGATTTCAACGCTGATAGTTGTCCCCAGAGACTTAGTAAAGCACATACTTGCTAAGATGGATGCTATCTCCAAATGAGAGAGTGTACGCTATTTACAAAATATCCACCATTCATGAGGCATTATTTTGGGAGCAATAGGATGTAAAAATAAGAATGTTTTTTCCTTTAAGGAGCCTATGGTGTACTTGGGAATATATGATTACAGAAAAAATCAGAGATGAGCAATAGTAAAGATCAATATTTGCAGAAGGAACTGAGAACGTTCATTGAGTTTGACAGCCAGGTGCTACTTACGATTCCTAGAAAGAGGTAATTGGGACCAAATTCCAATGAGGAAGTAGGACTTGAAATGGTCCACAAAGACGGAGAAAAGTTTGCATGAGCAGAATACGGAAGTGACATCTTCCAAAGGGAGTTAATTAGGAGAAGCAAAAAAAGAGGAGATACATTTGCCTGAAGTGTTTCTTGGGGGTGCAAGGTAGAAGATTCGTGGAGAGTTTTAGGACAGAATTATATTGTGGAGTCTACCACTCCAGCCCCTCTTACTCTATTCCTTTGGTGTAATGTTGCCTTGGTCTCCAAACTCAAACCCATTTTCACTTTACATAATCTCCCTAGGGACCTCACAGCCTCTCCCAAGACTTCAGGTAGGAAGAATATGTGTTGAAAAATTTCAAGTTTATATATCTGACTATTCTACTTCTATGTTTCTGTATCTCAAGCTCGTGTACCCAGTTACTCAGCACATTTGTCCACTTGACTGTCTTCCAACTTAGATTGTAATTGGTATTCCAATCTGATATCATAATCCTGCTCAATCCCCTCTTGAAACTCTCCTGTTTCCTGCAATCTTGTCTTTTGAGCTTATTACTCATGTCATGCTGGGCAAGTTGCTTAAGCTCTTTATACCTTGCTTCCACATTTGAAAAAATAGGGATAAAATTATTGTTATTTTTAGGAGTCTCTGGGAGGATAAAAACAAGTCAAAATATGTACAGCTGTAAGAACAGTGCTTAGCACATAATAAATCCCCCCAAAATATCATTTTTTAGCCATTTAAGCCGGTATGTTTCATTACCTTTCTCCAAATATCGAATTGGTCACGAAGTGCTATCAGATAGATGCTTCTCTGTTTGCCTCTCTTAATCCCTGATGACATGATCTTAGTCCAGATGTGCATTACTTCTCAGCTGCATTGTTTTGATAATTGTAATAAACTGATAAATGCTCTCCCTATCTCCAGTTTCACTTCTTTCCCTTCTAATTTCAAAAATACCACCGTCGTGACCTTTTGAAACTGCACTGAACAAAATGCTTTATGGAAAATGAGTTGCATTCATAATGAGCCTCAGATTCAGATGAACATCAGGCCCTACGTGATCTGACCCCCATCTGCCTCCTTGGTGTCTGTTGGGCCGCTTTCCCAGTGACTCCAGATGCTTCACACACATCTCATCTCCCTCTGCCTTTCCATTTTTGCAAATGCAGCTTCCCCCACTTTCATGGGCAGTCCATTCCTCAAGCTCTTTCTTTTCCTATCCCACTTTCACTTCTTTTGACCCCATGACACACTTTGGTTTCTTAAGTATGTTCCTTCCCAGCCCACTGTGGTTTGGATGATGTATCATCAAGAAAACAGCAGGAAACAGATAACAGAATCTCAAAGTAAGTAATCTGAGGAGGGTTTAAAATAGGGATTGTTTACAAAGGTGTAGATATGATTAAGGAAAACCCAGGATGGGTAGTGCATTAGAACTGCCACCAGCTGGAAGCCCTTGAGCGGCAAGAGGAGCTAGCGCCTTATGGTGGACCCCAGAGAGGATCAGCTAACAAGATATGTGGTCTGTTGTACAAAATGTAGCTGTCTCTCAAGGAGGAATTGGGGGAATAAGTACCCTGTCTTCAGATTTCTTGCCCTTTCTGTCCCGTTTTCAATGTCTTCCATTGTCTGAACTCATTGTGAAGCCAGAAGATAGGCTGTTGGAATAGCCATGAACTCTGCCTCCTGAGAGCTCCACAGGGAAGGGTAGAAGGGGAATCTGGAAGGACAACTGAACAACATTCAATCTAGAATGTACCTTTATTACAGGTTATATTGGTGTAATTATAAGGTATAAATATATATAGTATAATACTATATATATATATATAGTATTGAGTACCTGTCCACTTTTGTCATCAATTGAGAAGTGTTTGATCATAGGGATTATCTTTATATTTTCTAAGCATTTAGCCAGGAACTCAATACATTACCATGTACTTAAATGAATGAGCAAGTGAGCAAATGAATGAGTCGCATGTCAGTATGAGGTCTATGCCCTATAAAACATGGGAATCAGTACTGTTTGAAGCTAAGTATATAATTCACCTTCTAGAATTCTAGATGTGTGCTGCCCTTCGGGCTTTTATGTTATGACATGATGTCTATTTCTCTATGGTATGATATGTAAATGAGTGCAAATATGCACATGTGTTGTTTACTTCATAATGTTTAAAAATGACGATGAGTCAGACAAATACCAGATGATTCACAAGCTTTAGATGTATGAGAAAACAATTTCTCCAAGAAAATGATCTCCGTTTAGTCATTTATTCACTTGACTTAACCCCATGCTGCTATTAGTTATGCAGGGAAAATAGTATTTTAATGACTCTTCAGAAAATGTTCACCACAGGAAGAAATACTGTATGACTAGAATAGGCTAAGAGGATATTTATCTCTCTGTGCATTTTGTGGGTCTTTGTACTACCACACCTACATGCTCGGAGACAGACATTATAGTAGAACAGCTGCTAATAAAGGTGTTTATGATTCATATGGAAATTGGGACTTCAGAAAGAACTAAGTCCTTTTGAACACATTAACTGGTCTCAGCATAAAATATAAATACGTGATTTACCCTTTATATTAAGCAGTATGACTATGATTACAGTTAAAGATAACTCAGAAAAGAGTATAAAGAGTTAAGAATGTAATTCTGTCTCTGGAGTTTTTAAGGAAGCATTCTCAGTAAAAATAAAAAGTGATGTTAGCTTATTGTGAAATTATGATCAACGGAATTCTGTTGTAACAAGAAAATAAAGTTTTTAAGAGTTTGAGAAGGACATAACCCTTCTCTCCTCCTTTTTTTTTTTTTTTTAACAGATGAGGAAACTGATCTTCAAAGAGGTTGTAACTCATGGAAATCACTTTTTAGTTGCTTGCAGGGTTAGAAACCATTTATGGATTTGCAAGCCTAAATTCCTTCTACATGCTCTGTCCCTAATGCTATGCACTAAGGGACTAAGACATCATGTAAAGTTAGACAGCCTGCCCGCATGGGGTTTTATGTGTGGCTGTGATTTCTGGAGAGACCCCAGGACCTTGTTACAGAATACAGTGATTCATTTAATAAGAGTTTTCATACAGAATATGGAAGCCTAGATCCATTTATAAACTGCAGAACAGAAAATGTCTCTGCTGAGGAAGTTTTGTGGATGAATAGTTACAAGATATCGTAGTTCATTATTTCCCTTCATAATGGCTTATCAAAGGAAAACCGAAGTGTGCCTATGTTGTTTTTAGGAAAATAGTTTTGCTTATTTTCTCTCTGTTTTCAAAAAAAAGGGAAAATTTTTTGCTAGAGTACTCTTTTTGTAATGCCACCTTTTTAAAAAAAAAATTTTTTTTTTTTATTTGTCAGAGAGGGAGAGCACAAGCAGAGGCAGCAGCTGGCCCCCTGTTGACCAAGGAGACTGATTCGGGACTCAATCCCAGGACCCCAGGATCACGACCTGAGCTGAAGGCAGACTTAAGCTTAACTGACTGAGCCACTCAGGTGTCCCACTAATGGTAACTTCTTACAGGAATACCACATCTTCCCTTTTGCTGATGCACACCAAATCTTTTTTTTTTTTTTTTTAAAGATTTTATTTATTTATTTTACAGAGAGAAACACAGCCAGAGAGGGAACACAAGCAGGGGGAGTGAGTGAGTGAGTGAGAAGCAGGCTTCCCGCCCAGCAGGGAGCCCGATGTGGGGCTCGATCCCGGGTCTCCAGGATCATGACCTGAGCCGAAGACAGTCGCCTAACCAACTGAGCCACCCAGGCGCCCCATGATGCACACCAAATCTTACCTCCTTTATGCTTCTTTACCTCAGATTTACTATTAATTTTTTTGCCCCGTTCCCAGCCCGCTCTCTGGTCATTTGTATGGGCTTGAAAGCTGGATGAAGGGAAAAATGAGCTAAGAAACAACTATCCACTTAATTAAATGGAACCCATTTATTCTTACATGGATGAAAACTAATCATCTGAAATCTCATCACCATTTATTTCCACCTACTCTGTGTTCTGATTGCTGAATGAGAATCTTTAAGGCTTGGAGCTATTTTTTGATGTTTATCCTTAGAAAACTGGTACTAATCTTCGTCTTTTGTGACAATTCCTACATTTGGACTGCTGAGTGCCAATTTGAAGAAAAGAAAATATAATGTTATCTGAGCCATTTTCCCCATCCGGCATATATCAGGACTCTCTCTTGAAATAAGAAAGAGGTTTACTTTCTGGGCCTGAACTTCACCGTAAGTTTCAAAGTAAGATGTCTGCCTCCATCTGGATTTTCCTCAAAAGCTTCTCATTCTTCATTTGTTTCTTTCTCCCCATACTTGCTCCTCTACCAATCTTCCCCCATTTCAGTAACATTAAGATATGGCCCCAATTTGGGTAACAGAAGAAGAAATTCAGACACCTGAACTAAACATCTAAAAGCTCATCCTGTGGTTTCCCAAGTATATGGTTAATTATTCCATGTTGGAAAAGAATATACAAACTAGTCCATAGGCCTGCCTGAGGTTGTGGCTCTCCCTTAACTCTCACTGATAAGAGAACTAATCCCCTTAAGGCATTTAGAAAACATATTCTGAAGTAGGTATTGTGACATGTTTGTGAAAAGATGCATAAAAGGCTCAATATGAATTCAAGATATGTCTATATTTTAAAAAATGACAAAATAATTGAAGCCTATTCTAAGTCTGGTGTAGTGTAACTGTTTCTTAGAGGGAAGCCTGTGTACTAGGTGAAGGGATATGTGGGCTGCCTTCAGCCTTTTTTCTAAGGTATTCTGTGAAATAACTGGGACTAGGTGAGGCCTCAGCTTCAGTACAGTTTGGAATAGGGTTTGGAAAGCTTTCAGAGCTAGGCTTAGATGGCTATAATGGGTGGAAGTAAACTGCATGTTATAAATCATGCCTATTTATGAGTAGCAGGTGGGTTCAATCCTGGAGTAAGTGAAGAAGGAATTAATGAGAGAGTGCTCTACCTAAAGCATTTGACAAGATATATATAAGATATATATGTATGGTAGATATATAAGATAGAGAGACTGTGCAAGTGAGCTAGCTGTAAATGAAAGGCCTGGCAAGCAAGAGAGGGAGAAAGGCACTGACAAGGTGTCCTGCTTTGAAACCGCATGTATCTGCCACTAAACACCTTGAGTTGAGGATGGAGATTGCTGAACGTTGCAAAAATAGTGGGTTGTGTGTCGGAAGAGATTATAAAAAATAACTGCCTGAAAAAGGCCAATTATTGTTTTTTTTTAAAGATTTTATTTATTTATTTGACAGAGAGAGATCACAAGTAGGCAGAGAGAGAGGAGGAAGCAGGCTCCCTGCTGAGCAGAGAGCCCGACATCCCAGGACCCTGAGATCATGACCTGAGCGGAAGGCAGAGGTTTTAACCCACTGAGCCACCCAGGCGCCCCAATTATTGTTTTAAAAGAATTTATCCTAGGCTCCTAGCACCCGTGAGCTGAGTTGTTCCTCTAGAAACACTGGGATGCTGGCAAGGGACTAAAGGAAAACCTATATATACACCGAGAGGTTTGTTAATCCTTCAGGAGTCCATTGTGACTCTTCTTAGGAGTCAGTCTTACTTCCTACCTCTCTTGTATCTTCACAAGTTTCCTCTTCGTTGGCCCTTTATCAGTTTGTCAATATATAAAAATATCCACATGGAATTATTACCGCTTCCCTTGATTTTGAGGCCTCCTATTCCGTATCATCCCTGTTCTTTGTGACCGAATTGAAAGAAAAGTCTCTACTCGTTGTTTCAGTCTTTCCTCCAGAATTCTGTCACCCATCACTCTACAGAAGTTTCTAGAAGTCACTCACTGACAGCCTCCAACCTGCCCCACCTAATGGCTTTTCAGCCATCCTCCCCAATCTTTATGGCATTTGCCATGACAAAGCATCCTTTGTCTTGGGAATCACTGCTCTCCTGCTGTTTCTTAATTTTTTGACCACTCTTCACCAGTCTCTTTCTAAGTTTCTTTTCCCTCCAGGAGCTTGTGAATATTAGTGTTACCAAAGGATAATTTCTTGGTTCTTTGCTGTTCTCATGCTCCTATCCATTGCCATTGCCTCAACTGTGCTTGATTTCCATAGACCTCTGTCTCCAGTCCAGACCTCCTGTTGGAGCTGCCTGGTCCCAGCTTTGCCTGGTGAAGGCCTCTCAAAGATCACAGAGCTAACTGTCCTGGTAAATGCGCTCCTTCTCCTCTGCATATCTCCCTTCTTAGAATTACTTTGTAGTCATCTCCCCAGGAAACTTTGACATCTGTGACTCCTCTTTCTCACATCCCCAGCAACCAATCTGTCAGTCTTGCTGATGGCATGTCAAAACTAAGTTTGAGGGTCCTTTTCCCTTCCTTTGTTTTTTCTACCTTTCCCCTCATTTGGCTTTTCTCATTTCTGAGTGAGTTTCAATTGTCTAGTTAGATAGCCTCCTAATAGTGCTTTTGTCTTCATGCGTCTCTGCCTCTCCATGCTTCTCCCAGATTACCTCTGATATTTTTCCCCTATCATGTTCTTTCCTTATTGTTCTTCTTCTTAGAGAGATGGGGTGAGGGGCTGAAGGAGAGGGAGAGAGAATCTCAAGCAAACTCTCCCGCTGCCCACCCCCGGCACTGAGCCTGACCCGGGGCTCAATCTTACAACCCTGAGATCATAACCTGAGCTGAAATCAAGAGCGGGGCGCTTAACTGACTGAGCCACCCAGGTGCTCCATGTAATTTTCCTTCTTAAAACAACAAATGATTGCTCATTATCGAGAACATTGTATTAATTAGCACAGTCTTTGTGGCTTTTCCTCATCTGTTCCCCAGGCGACCTCTTCAGCCTTGTCTTTCCCACCACCTCTTGCGCCTTCTCCCAATTTCTAATTCTCCACTCTGAACTACTTTCTGTCATTGTAGATGTGTCATGCCCATCTGAACCTTGATTATTTTGCAGATGCTTTGTCCTGTTAGGAATTTACTTCTGCTGCTCTTTGCCTCCTAATGAACTTTTTCTTCCAGCTCTTGGGCTGCTGCCTCTGTGAAGACTTCCTTACCTCCCCATCCGGAGGTGGAATGAAGCCCTCTTCGCGTCTCCTCTCTGCACACTTTGAGGAGTAGTGGGGTAGTGTGCGGAGGTTGTGAGTTTGGAAGGCAGACCAACATCAGTGCCAATCACAGCTTCTCTACGTTCTAGCTAATTGGCTAAGTTATTAATCTCTCTTGGTATGTTGTTTCAATCATGTCTAAAATGGATCACTGACACATTCCTCCCCCAAATGCTAATATTTATTGAGAGTTTATAGTGTCCCAGTCATTCTTTTAAGATTTTGACATGAATTAACTCATCTAATTAAGGAGTAGATTTAAAGACCCTGTCGTATGATAACCATGGGCCAGTAGCAAAACCCTTATACATTCTATCAATCCTCTGGGTTACAAAGCGCTCTTGCACCACTAGACCCTGTGCTTTCTGGAGGTAAGAACTGACCCCATCCATCACCTTCATGTGGTATAGCATCAGCTTATAATTATTGCATTTTTCAAATTACAGCAAAGCAGAGTTGACCATTGAACTGATATTGGATTACATGCAATTTGTTATTTTGGTAAATGGGTTTCCCTATTCATATGTAGGAATATTCTAGCTGAGATGACATGCAAAGGCATTAGCATTTTAAAATTCTAATTTCTGTATGACTCCTGGCTGGTTCAGTCAGTGGAACGTGTGACTCTTGATCTCGGGTTGTAAGTTTGAGCCCCATGTTGGGTGTAGAGATTACTTAAAAATAAAATCTTAAAAAAATATAAAAGGCTAATTTTTGTATTAGAATAAATATAATAAGTCACATTGTAATACTGTAATAATAAAATGGGTGCTTTTATCTTATTGACACATGCCTTTTTAAATAAGGTTATTTTGCTGGAGGAAAAAATGAATAAAATAAGGAGTAGATAGGTTTCTAATGAGAAAAAAGTTAGGGAGACAAAATTATTTGAGGTTAGGTGAGATTTTTCCTGTTGTGTAATGTTGGTTTTGTGATTTCAGAAGGGCCACATGGTCAGTATTGATATTTGCCATCATAATTTGAATTCAATATTCAAATTACTACTATCTAATAAGAACTCAGAATGGTCAACTGGACCTTTTCCCTGGAGTTTTTAGTTGACTCAGAAGATGCGAAACATGGTCAGCATTGAGAACCTTGAGGGTCCCTTTATAGAGATGGTTCTATCCCCTAAATCTGTTTCATAGTGACCAAAATGTGCTAAGAAGGGTTTGGATGCTCTCTTTTGTCCATAAATGGAAGGGATGTTGGAGTAGATGCATATACCTTATTGTCCCTGGTTCTGCTTCTTAGAGATTGCCTTGTTACCCGCCCTCCCCCCACAGCAGAACAAAACAGAACACACCCCTTTATGGGGCATTCCCAAGAGGAGCTGTGTGCATGTACGAGTCAGTTTATAGAGGAGGGTGCTAAGGAAACATCATCCTGAAAAGTCAATTCTTTATGAAAAAGTAAGCGTGCAGTAAAGGAAAGAAAATTGGAGGGGCGCCTGAGTGGCTCAGTTGGTTGAGCGACTGCCTTCGGCTCAGGTCATGATCCTGGAGACCTGGGATCGAGCCCCGGATCGGGCTCCCTGCTCGGCGGGAAGCCTGCTTCTCCCTCTCTCAGTCCCTCTGCTTGTGTTCCCTCTCTGGCTGTGTTTCACTCTGTCAAGTAAATAAATAAAATTTAAAAAAAAAATTAGAAAGAAGGAATAAAATAAGGGTGTAGCTTGGGTAGTTTATTATTTTATAAACTTTTTTTTGTGACAACAAAAACAAAGACAAAAGAGAAAAAAATAAACAAATGGGACCACATCAAACTAAAGAGCTTCTACACAGCAATGGAAACCACCAACAACATTAAAAGGCATCCTACTGAATGGGAGAAGATATTTATGAATCATGTATGTGATAAGGGGTTAATATAAAAATTTATAGGGGCTCCCAGGTGGTTCAGTCAGTCAAGTGTCTGCCTTCAGCTCAGGTCATCATCCCAGGGTCCTGAGATGGAGCCCCACTCTCAGCTCAGTGCCTTGAAAGATAGCTCACTGATGTCCCACAGAAAATTCAGCCCTGGACGCCTGGGTGGCTCAGTGGGTTAAAGCCTCTGCCTTTGGCTCAGGTTGTGATCTCAGCGTCCTGGGATCAAGGTCTGCATCGGGCTCTCTGCTCAGCAGGGAGCCTGTCTCTTCCTACTTGTGATCTCTCTCTCTGTCAAATAAATAAATAAAATCTTAAAAAAAAATTCAGCCTTACTTGAACAAAACTTACTTCCTTCTCTTTTTCACTCTCTCCCCCAGTCTTAGCTTATCCTACATTTTTAAGCTCTGTGAGTGGCATCACAGCTTAGCCGTCTGAGCCAGAAATGTGGGCATTATCTCAGATTTTTCCATTCCTCTGTATTCTACCTTTTACTTACTGGTCAGCAAGTTTTATTCAATCTCCTTAGTATCTCCAAAACAGAACAGTATCCTCACTGCCTTTGTTTAGATCCACACCGCTTCTTGTCTTGAAAACTGCAGCAACCTTAGTCATTGGTTTTTGTGGCATCTGTTTTCTTGCCTGCATATTGCATAGTGGTCTTCTCTTCCTTCCTTCCTCCTGTGTGTACAAAACATATCAGTAACAAAATCCAAGTTTTCCTTCTGTAATGCTTTCAGTAGTTGTTTCTTTTCTTTTTTTTTAAAGATTTTATTTATTTGATAGAGAGAAACACAGCGAGAGAGGGAATACAAGCATGGATAGTGAGAGAGGGAGAAGCAGGCTTCCCGCCGAGCAGGAAGCCCGATATGGGACTCGATCCCGGGTCTCCGGGATCATGACCTGAGCCGAAGGCAGTCGCTCAACCAACTGAGCCACCCAGGCATCCCTCAGTAGTTGTTTCAACTCCATGCTCATTGCTTTCATTTTGTTCTTGAGGTTTTCTGGAGAAGTAGTCCTATCTTTAGACTGTGCTTCAGGGGATGGTTAGGGCAGGTTGACTCCTAATGACATCTGGAAAAGTAAGAGTCCAAGAAGTGGTTCTGAGATTTTCATAAAACAGTAAAAACCACCAGCCTATCCATAGAGGGGTTAGACCTGACGATTCTCCCCAGGTTGTTCACTTTTTCTTGATCTGCAGGTTGCTTCTCTGTTTATACTTCTCAGAGATGTTAGTTCTAGTATTGGCTGATGGCCCGCCTGTCTGGGAGCAGTCAGAGCATCGGGAAAACTCTCACAAGGACTCTCACCACTGTCCATTTTATCTTCTCATTTACTTTCTTAAAATTTTCTTGTTTTTAGGTAAGAGGACTAAGATTGAAAATTTTCTAGATTAACGAAATGACTGAAAGTTGCTGGATTGCTAAAAAATGACTAGTTTGCCAATTTGTGAGATTCTCTGGCCAAGCTGCAAAGATCCTGAGTCTAACTATAGCTAACCTCGAATTAAACTAGGTGGGCCTGGTTTTTTCCTCACAGAATCCTGTAAATAGTCTCCTACATAGTCTTCTGTGACTTTAACAGCTCTCATAGAGACCTCACTCCAGGGGGAGTGAGCATTCTAAAATTTCAGTTCAACACTTTTGCTTTTCTACCCTTTTTTTTTTTTTTAAAGATGTATTTATTTCAGAGAGAGAAAGAGAGAGAGGAGGGGCAAGGGAGGGGACAGAGAGAATCCCTAGCAGAATCCCTGCCAAACGTGGAGCCTGACATGGGGCTTGATGACCTTGTGGTCATGACCTGAGTGGAAACCAAGAGTTGGTCACTCAACCAACTACACCATGCAGGTGCCTCAAGAAAATGTTTCTTCTTAAAATCCTTCAAAAGTAGCTGATTACCTTTAGTGTGAAATGTGTGCTGAGGGATTTGCTTTTCGTTTACACCCTATGCTCTTCCTACCATCCCAGTGTCATTTTATCCTTTCCTTCAACTGAAGCTCCACCCTCTCCCCACCACCATGGGTTTCTTCGACTATTTCTGCCTTCTTCACCAATTAAAAGTCACCACCAATGCCACCTGAACAGGGAAGGCTTTTCTCATTATCATTGCTTCTTCCCCCTTCCTGCACAAAATGGGGTAGGTAACTTCTTCCCTGTCTCATAAAATGATCCAGTGCTTACCTTTGCTTTTGCATTGGCGTGCTTCCTGATTTCATAATCCACCACACTGAAAAGTTCCAGGGTCAAAAGTTTCTGACTTAATTTGCCTTTACTCTCCTAGGTCTTAACACAGTGCCTGGGGCTTAGCAGGTATTGAATATATCTTTGATTAAAATTAAGAGCCAAGTATAGCTCCATAGGAATAGAGCTTTTAATGAAATCTCAAAACTTTCTCAAACCAGTTCCACAGATAACCCAGTACTTTCTAGTTTGTATCATATCTGATGAAGGATTCTTTGGGTGTTAAAGTTGGCCTAAATATTTCATGTAATGTAGCATATACTTCTCAATAGAGAAATTGTCCATGTAAGCCTCTGGTGCCTAAGCAGGCACATATGAAGAAAGGATCCTTAACCTACCTGTAAGTTCTCAGTAAATGCTTTCAGAGGATTTAACTGGATTTAGTTCCTTAGAGACAAGAGGGAAAGTTGATAGGCTACTATAACTGAAGTTCCATAGTTCACTTAAAGTGGCGCTAGATCAAGATCATACTTTTGCCCATTATTTTGAACAAGTAGACACCTTCATATGTTACCAGAATAGAAATTAACAAAGTTTAGTTAATTTAATTGTCTTCATTGAAATGATGAGAGAATTTCTGTTCAGGTTCATGTGGAGAAGCAACATGCAGGAATATGAAAGAGAGAACAACATCCTCCCTCTCTCAGATTGCTATCTTACTCTCATTTTGTCAGTCAAGGCTTAGAATGGTGTCTCTGAGTACACGGACGTGATGAGCCACAACTGCCACTAGGTGTCATCACACTTTCAAATAAATGACTTGAAGGACCATTTCAGGAAAGGCTTCCTTCCAATCTTGGGTTTTGTGTTCCTTCCCATGGCAACTGTGGAGTAAAGTAAGAAAGCTATCATTCATCTGAACACATTTGCCTTATTGAGATCTTGGAATTTATTTTGCCTTATCCAGCCCATTGCATTGGGAACTGATGCTTACAATGTGTGGATGGTACTTTTTGTGATGCAATACTGATCTTGTCTTCACTTGAGAAAGGGAAGATGTGAAAACTATTCAGAAGCACAAAACAATATATATTTAATAGCCTTTCCATTATAGAAAGCTAATAAAAATTCCACCATGAATAGATTTTGCTTAGGAAATTGCATTTTCATTTCTCTTGGGAAAAATGGGTACTTTATTTTTTATGTTCCTTTGTAAATGACTACCAAATTGCACAACTTTTGTGCATTCTAGAGTTGTACAGCAATTTTGCCAATTTTTTAAAAAAAGTACTTCTAAATTATTGTGATCAATTATAAACTTCCCAATGAACTCCTGATACCATGTTAATCATACTTCACCAAAGGGCTGTATGTGCATCTGTTTTTCCTCCAAAAATTAAATAGATTAAAAATAAATGTAAGAAAAGGTAATCAGCGAAGCAGAGCAGTCTCACACTTGCATATTTTATAATCTGTGATCACAGCAGGAATAGTAGTTATCTAGTTGCATATCTAAATAATAGGCTTTCAAAATTGCAAGCTAAATTTAACGTTATTTGGAACTATGTATGTTCTTTGTTTATGTTTTTTGAAAAGATTTTAAATAATTAAAACTTTACATAAGGAATCAATGCCTAGAGCTGGAAATCTCATTTTCTCTCAGGTGCATATATTCCATCTTTCTGTCCATTTCTCTGGTATAAACTAGAATTTTCAGATTTGGACATTTAAAAAAATCCTCCTTCAGTACCATCATCTGTCACATCTATTTTGCTTACACACTATTCCCTTGTATAGAGGATTTTTCTCCTGGAACAGCCAATTCATCCAGCCAGGGAAACCTCCATAATATAAGTACCAAAGCAAGACAACGATTGTTATATGTGGTCAGTGCCCTGGGATTCTTCACACCCACTAACAGAGTTGATTAAATTTCCAGGGAGTGAACCCTAGCCTGGACCTCTGCTGGGAACTCCTGGCCCTCCGAGGCTGTTTCTGTGATGGGGGAAATGAGTACTTCCTTCCTACTGTGGCCTGGTCCAGAGAGGCACTGGAGTTTTTCATTGTTAAGGGAAAAGTACTTAAGGATGGGAACTTTCACCCACAATAAGAGAGAGATGGTTGACAGATAAAGGTTTACAAATGAGCGAAGATGATCGTGATTACTGTATTACATGGACAGGGTGATAGTGTGGCACTATCTTTTTGATATGAATGGTGCCAAGAGCAGATTGGGGGCTGGATGCACCTTTCCTGAACTGAGTTGTAGGAAGGTGTTTTTAAAGCATGTGGAAGTTTCTTTGCCGCTATCTGAGGTCTGTGTACCTGTGGATCCAAAATTGCGCTGCATTTTGAACAAGACGGTATCATATGGTGCAAAGTCAGGGTGATGTGTTTGAGTGTCTCCTGGGGTACTTGAATTTTGATGATGGTTTGCTGGTCATACTCTTCTTGCCTCAGTCTGTCTTGGTCACTTGCATACATTGCCAATCAGGGGTCTGTGATTTGGGGATACATTCTACTTCATCCAAGAGAGAAGGGAAAAAAGTAGGGTTTCCGAATGAGAAAAGGGCCTGGCACTTGCAGGGAGTACACCATGACTAAAGGTGCAAGTCCTGGTCTAGAAACAGACTGAAGTGAAGCACCCACCACATGGAAATGGAAACTGTACCTTTTCCCTCTCTATATATCCTTCTGACCACCATGGTTGTTGGTCATCTCTTAAATATGCAAAGGACAGAGTTCTGTGCAGTCATTACTCTCCCACAATCAGCTAACGTCCATTGTGGTTACATGTGGCTGCTCTGAACACTCATTTTCTGTATGGACAATCTACTGTTCACTTTTGCACTTCTGCTCCACAAAGACTTCAAAAAATTATGTCTCATTCAGACATGACTGTATCTTAGAGCTGCTCCATATGAGATGCTCTGAAGGCAGATTTTATTTAGACCCGTAGGCCTTCATATCCATTCACTTCCAACCAGATGGCTCTGCTATACGTGGAAGCAAAGGGTATAACTGAACTCTGGGGTAGTCTTGTTTCAAACCTGGCTCCTTCCATTACAACTTGGGTGATCTCCAGAATTTACTTAATTTCACTCTTACCAACTTTCTTCATCTTGTATAAACTGGGGGTAATAATATTACCAATTTCCGTGTAATGCTATGAGGTTTAGATATATTAATACATATACTTAGAATAGTACCTGGCACATAGTTATAATAAATATTAGTTATTGCTGATATTATTGTTATTACATTGGATTTCTGCCTACTAATTCCTTTGAAAAATGGAACAATTTTCTTCAGCCAAGAAATTTTGAAACCTACCAATCTAGACTATTAATGTATGAAAATTCTCTTTTCTCCACTCTAAGCATTTTGCCTGGCAAATTGGAAAGGGTTCCACAGTTCAGAGCAATGAAGTGCTCAGGTCAGTGCTGGGTGAATCCCGATGAATTATTTTTTGATGAGTTGTCATTTTCTATTCTTAAAAGAGGCATTAAGAATTTATAACAATGTTCTAGTTGCATTATCATTTGGATGGTGTGTTTATGCTAATTTCTACTGCCAATCCTAATTACCAGATTAAATTCATTTAAAAATAATTTTTTTCCAGACTCATGTCTGATTCACTTTGCTTCCTAGAATATCTCAATTTCCTTTTGGTTCACTTGCCACAAGTATCAAATGATTTATTCACCAAACAGTACAAATCAGAGGTGCTTTTACTTATTCACGAGTCATGTACTTAGTGCTTCTTGATGCTTTGTGGGTATCCAAACATTTTTCTATACAACCTTAGAGGTCATCTAGTCCAACAGATCACATATTACAGAGTTATTTTTGTGGGCTCAGTGACAGGTGGTTCTCTGTTACACAAGGGCTAGATTCTTACCTGGGAATAGCTCATACTGTAGTTGGTGACTTGTTATATAGAACTAAGAGCAACGTTACAAAGCTTCCACATCTTTCAGTTTATTCAGTCAAGCACACAAATATTGCTCACTTGTCCAAGACACAAACTAAGTAGCAGTCGGGTTGAAAACAGAATTCAGATGCCCTGCTTCTAAAATACAATCATAATACTACTCTGTTTAAAGCCATTTCTTCTTGTAAAAAGTGCTGTGAATAGTGATTAGCTCTTAGTTTAATGAAAAGAATACTTGTTTTTATGGTCAGAAGCCATGGATAAGAGACCAAGTTTTATAAAGATTAGAAACCTTAATTTTCTTAATCTGTAAACTCAGGATTATAGTGCTTTTCTTGTCCACCGTGTAAGCTAGGATTGGCATCAGATGAAAGTGCTCGTGAGGAACTCTTACTTTGCTCATACTCTTTGGTGGGTGGTAAGCTTTCTAAATATAGAAATACCCTTTCATTAGCATATCTCCTCCCAATCTTGTGGAAGGTCTTATCATTTTGGAGAAAAACAACATTCTTTACCTCATACATCTTGCAAGATCTCAGTACGGGGTGTTTTAGGAGACAAAATAAACTTATGGAGCAGGAATGAATCTGCACTCATAAACTCGGTCTTTTAAGAGATATCTCTGGTACAAAGTGATAATTGTTCTCTAATATTTCTTCTCCTTTTCTCTCAGAAACAGAATGCCCCAAGTCTTAGCTTATGGCTTCTCATAATGAAGATCACATTCCTTTGTCTATAGGGTGTGTCCCTGTAAATACATTCCTGCCCAATGGGACATAAGCAGAAGCAGTGTGTGAACCTTCGGGAGAGGAATGTCCTCTCCCCTCAACTCTCTCTTCTTGCTGTCTGTAATATGGTTACTTCCTTATTCCAACAACAGTTGAAATACATACTGTACGTATTCTCCGCTAGTGAGGAATTGAGGCACAGAGGGGCCAGGTACCTTATCAAAGGCATATAATCCTGGTGGAGCTGGGATTCCCCACTCAGGTAGTCTGGCTGATGAGACTGTGTGTGAAATTACTGTTTCTCTTAGGAGGGCAATGGAGATTTTGTTCTGCCTCTTTCCTGACTGGGCTAGATGGGATGTGAGTGTAGTCATCCCTGTGACTTCCCTTTCCTAGACGTTAGCAAGGTTCCACATACATAACCAAGTTTTCAGGTTGGCTTTGGTGGTCCACGGGTCATCTTTCTACCATAGGGCATTTCAGTTGAAATGTCCGTTGTGAGTAGAGTAAATTGAGAAACACGTTGACTGGAGCATAAAAGGCTCTTCGTACCTTTAGCCCAAGGAAGGAGAGAAGCCTAGAATAGAGATGTTAGACGTAGTAGAATTAACATTTCAGATGTGATGAAACTGTACCTTTTCTGCTCCTAGTTGCCCAGTGAGTCTTAATTTTATAATGAGAAAACTCCTTTTTTTCTCTCTTCAAGGAAATAGTGAGGTCTATTGCTCTTTTGTCTAGAAAAATTTGTGGGAGGGCTTCATGTGTTTTGTTTTCAAAGCTGAACTCCCATGGGATTAAGGAAAAAGGGATTTCTTTCAAGTTAAAGGAGACTATTAGAGACTGAATCAGGAGCAGAGAAGACGTTTCATAGATGAGGGAACAAAAGCAGAAGTTTATATGGTTTTACAACTTCATGGGGGGGGTGGGAGTTTAGGGAAAAGTCTTTGATGGTTTCATATTGCAGATAAAAGATGAAATGATGAGGAATAATTTTTTAACTTATTTAAGACTAAATTTATACTGGAGGCTTAAAAACTGCTGGGCAAAAGAGCCAGAAATGCTGTTCAGTGACAATTCCTGCCTGTATTTCCCATCTACCTGTGGTCTGAAAGGGACTTTACTGAAAAACCGGTTGTACTGGAAGAGATTATGCTGAGTGAAATAAGCCAAGTAGAGAAAGTCGAGTATCACTTGGTTTCACTTATTTGCAGTGCATGAGGGGTAACCTGGAGGACAGTGGGAGAAGGAAAGTAAATGGGAACTAGGGTAATCCAGGGAGAGAAACGAAACAACAGAGACTTTGGACACAGAAACAAACTGAGGGACTTGGAGGGAGGGGGGTGGGGGATGAGAGAGCCTGGTGGTGGGTACTGAGGACACCTATTACATAGAGCACTGGGTGTGGGGAATGGGGAATGAATCTTGGAACACTGGGAAAAAAATTTAAGTAACAATAAAAAAAAAGTGTAAGGGAAACTACTTACATTTTTTGTACTTTCAAGATCAAACAAACAAACAAAAAACCAGTTGTACCTCCTCCACCCGTCAGCTTGGCTGGGAACTGTAGTGGTCTGTTGTGTGGTTATTCTTTCTGTCCTTTATTGCTCTGAAGCTTTGGGATTGCTTGGAAATCATAAGGAATTAGAACCAGTGAAATACCTATGATCCCAACCTCTTTCAGTCAGCTTGCTCTGCGTTCCTCATGCCATTCTTTGATGATGGGATCCTGGCTAACCCAGAAAACCCAGGTAGGATTCATTTCCCTTCAAGTTTTCTGTGACCACAGATTATAGTACCATTCCCAGCTCATTATTCAGCTTGGGGACATTCTTTTCATTTCAAACTTTATCATTCCCAAAGTGCTAAGCTTGTGAAAAGATAGACCAGGTTATTATGCTGTGAACTTCTCTTGAAACAACAAACATGGAGCCTTCTCTGTGCTTCAAGGCAAAGGGAAGGAATGAGAATGCAGGCCAAAAAATATATCCTAAAATTATCCTGTTCCACACATATCACACATAGACATATTTTGTCTATAGACTTGAGAACGGGCAAATGAGAATCCCGCAAAACAATCAGTCTTTGAAATGTCCATTTGTCTCATGATCATTGAGGGCTTGGCTAGTGAGTCTTTCTGCCCTCAGTTGTCCATCAGAGGCCCTTCCATGTGGGTCACTTCCAGTTTGCAGGCATTCATGGTCCCAGCTTCTCCTGCTTTCCAGGAAATCTGCATTCGGTTTCTTCTGGGATCCCTGAACCTAGTCTGTCTTTATTGTAGTCTTTGTTCCCTGAGTTCCAGGAGGCCCACTGCTGGCAAATAACTCACTTTTCATCATGGACCAGGGGACAGTAATGTCCTTCCAGTTGCTTTCCTCTAGCATTACCATTTCTCTTTCTTTTCTCCCCACAATGTCTGGCATTACCTGCTAACCCGTATTCCAAAATTCCCTGACATAAAATTCGATTCACAAAGCATTTTATGAAGCATGTAGTGTTCTATAAGTGAGCAGTACTTTTCTGTATTAAAACAATTATACTTGCTAAAATCTGATTTTTCTTAAATAGTTGTACTCAATAAAAACAATTTTAAATGGAGGAGGATAAAACAAGTAAATGATTTTGAATTTTGCAAAAGCTTTAGAAATTGATGGTCCTTGTTCTTTTTATACTTCCTACATTGGAACTGCCTGTGACAAGTGGAGTCTAGTGCATTTGTGTGAATGCATTTTTGGCTCTAGTCCCATCAAAAGGGTCAGAACAGTCTTTCCATTGGCTAGTCCAGAAAACTGCGGTAACTGCCGGTCCAACTGACAGTTGTCCAACTGGTTGTCCAACTGGCATCAGTAGCTTATATGAGAGTGAACATGAAATGTTTAAACAGTAATACTTCTCAGCCACTGGAACAGCATGTCTGTGCTGTGGGGAGACCTGTTTTCAGCTGCAATTCCAATCACAAAGGATTTCAATCCTGCAATTCCAATCACATTCCAAAAAGGAATGAGCAGCATCAAATTCTCCCATTATTACAGAGCAAATGGAGAATGCAGAACAGAATCCCATGGCCAGGCTGTGTTGTAGAGGTGGGTCTTGCAGATGTACGAATACCCTCATGAGCACTGAGGATGTCAGGAACCTTAGGAACCATTATGTGTGTGGCATTTACTAATAGTGTGCCTGACACATAGTAGATACTCCAAATATGTTAGCTAAACATGCAAATGAGGGATATTAGAGGGAATGCATCCACTCTGGATGGAATTTGTAAAGACTCACACCTTGAAGTGAAATGTAAATACTGAGTAGAGTTTGAGATTTGCCTTCAGTGATAGGCTGGGTATTGGTATCGGATTGTATACACACCCCATCCCTTTAAAACTCCTTAAAACTTCTTAATGGCTACAAATTGCCCTTAGGAAAAAGTCCAGATTCTTCAGTGAGCCATATGCCAGGATTTTTGTCCTTTTTTTTTTTTAAGTTTATTTTGAGATACACTTCCTGTTCCTCAACCCATCACCATACAAAGTCTGTGCATTAGCCATCAAACAACCTTCTCCTTGAATAGATGAAAAACTTATAGGACATCCATATGTTGGAATGCTACTCAGCAACAAAAAGTGATGTATTTCCAATGCACCCAGCTCGGAAGCTTTATGTTGATACCCAGACATGAGAATACATACCAATAATTCCATTAAGAAGAAATTCAAGAACAAGTAAAACCAATCCATAATGATAAAATTTAGGACAGATTTTGACTACGGTTGGTAGCAATTGAATTGAAGGGTCACAAAGTGGGTTTCTAGGGGGTGATAATGCTCTATGTCTTCATTGGGGTGTGAGTTACCCAGCTGAATATGTGTGTCAAAATTCATCGAAGTACATTTCAGGCATGTAAATTTTACTGAGGAAGATTTCTACGGTTTGCTTTTTATAGATCAGATTATGCCATGTCAGGTCTCAGTACCTTTGCTCATGTGCTCTGTTGGGAATCCCTGTATTCTTTCTCCCTAACAGCTCTCCACCTGGTAAATGCCTACTAGTTTTATGAAAGTCAGGCATAGCCACCCTTCTGTGAAGGCTTTCCTGACATTATTTGAGAACACTAAAGTGGCCAAGTAGCCCTGCCTTTGTGTTTTCTTCAAAAGTTCCTTAACTAAAAGGACCTTTTTTTCCATACCCCAAGAATACATTATCTACAGTTAAATAGTTATCCTTAAATTAACTGTACAATAAGGTATCTATAAATGTTCTTAGGATGTGGTTTCAGCCATTTACACTAAGTATTTTCTCAGGAATTTTCCTCACCATCCTCTTGTTCAGGTGTGAATTCCCTGCTGTGATTCTTTCTCTATACTTCCCTCCCCACGCTGCCCTTCATCTCAGGGTTCTGAGGAGTACATGGAAAGGCAAAGTCACACAGACTTTCAGGAGACTGGTTTCCCTCATGGCTTCTATGACCTTGGGAAAGCGAGTCAATTTCTCTGACTCTCAGTTTTCTCTTATCTGAAATGGTAATCATACGGCCCAGTTCTTGGCATTATCAGGAAGAAATTTCAACATAGTAGATGGCTTCCAGTTTGGGACATGACCACAGCAGTGCTCCTCCACACTTATCAGCTGCTGTGCGCTGCCTGTTGGCCGAATCAGATTGTTGCTTTTTACTGCTGTGGGCCCAGTGGCTTGTTGGGCTTGCTGCCACCTCTGCATTGTTTCGGTTGTGCCGTTTTTCCTGGTCAGACAGATATCTTCACCAAGGGCGATCACAGCCTTTTCTCTTTTCTGGCTTTTGAGGCAGGTAGGGTTATGGATAGCCTGAGAGTTCTCCAAATACAAGCTTGTCAATATTATGTATTTATTTGTTTGTTTGTTTGTTTATTTAATTAAAAAATATTTTATTTATTTATTAGACAGAGAGATAACAAGTAGGCAGAGAGGCAGGCAGAGAGAGAGAGGAGGAAGCAGGCTCCTTGCTGAGCAGAGAGCCCGACGCGGGCCTCAATTCCAGAACCCTGAGATCATGACCTGAGCTGAAGACAGAGGCTTTAACCCACTGAGCCACCCAGGTGCCCAATATCCTTATTTTTAATATGTACCTAGCTCTTATAATTGTACCAAGCTTTCCTCTTGAGTCCTGTTCTCTCTATTTACAGAATAAACATGTCTGCTTTCCCAGATACGCACCTAGAGTCGTGCATCTGTTACTTTTCATGAAGTGGGCACCTACAGTATTCTTTGAGAATTAAATTTTTCTTGACTACTGAGGGCCATGAATCCCTGATACTATGTTCAAATAGAGTAGTTCACAGCCCACACCAGCCATAGTAAAGGAAAAGTCCTTTTCCTATGGACCAGTGTCTTACCATTCTCATTGTCATATTGATGGCAACTAAGAAATTGAATGCTACAAGAATGTTCTATGATGGATCTGTTCCAGGTCTTTTTTCTTTGAAAACTTTGTGTCTGCGACGATTCTCTTCTGGGTCACCAGGTTCTTCCTCGTGTGTTTTCCCTTTTGAAATCAGGATTGATTAATTGCTGGAAATTCTCAATCGTTTCATTTACAATTGGTAAAACTCACACTTCAGATGCAAGTTTTGTTACCAGCTCTGTGTCTGTTCTTAATTTGCTACTTTATGTGTTTAATTGAGGGACCTTATAATAACAGCAACAATAATTGGAAATGCTTCTCTGTTCTACACACTTAACATATGTGCGAACAACTTAGTTGCCACAAAAACTCCATGAGGTAAGATGGTGGTGCCGTGCCTATTGCACTTTTGGGACACTTAGGCACAGAGACGTAAAGTAACTTGCTCCCGGCCTCTGTATCGGTAATTAGCAAAGGGGTTTGTGCCTGGGCAGCTTGAATCCAGAGCTGGTGCCCTGAACCCCTGCCATTTACTCTCTCTCAAAAGCTGCATTCTTCCTCCTAGGTAACTTGGCTGTTAGCGTTATTGAAGGGGTTTCTCTCTCTTCTACATAGCAATCAGAATTCCATGCATCGTCCTCCATTTTGACGGAAGGTTTGATTGACTTCTAATCAGACCGATACATGACAAAGCTAAGCAGAAGTCTGTTTCCCCCCTTTTTTTCACACTAGCAAATGCCCCATAACCTGCTCTTTTTAATAAGTATATTTTCATTTTAATCTATGTGCTACTATTTGATCAGCAGTATATTTTGCTTTAATATATCTATAATCCAGAAGAACAGGTGATCCTGATAATGGTGATGTTGGTGCTTTGATGCGGCTGTTTCAGGTGGGAGAGAGAGTTCATCACTGGGTAGGAAGTGAAGTGGAGCTAAGCCTGACTGCAGTCTCACGAGGACTAAAGGAGTGCTGCGAGGGAAAGGCCAGGGAAGTGAGTTTTGAGCCCGAGCTTGAAAGAAATAATGGGTTTGTACTGATAGCACCCTACAGTGTAATCTGTGTGGATGAGAGCCTGAGCAAAGTTTGGAGGCAAAAATGACCAAGATGCAAGAAATCTGCAGCAGTCCCCTTCCTTTCTCACCAGATGTAGCGATCTCTATTATTATGGTTATTGTTTTTTGGCTTCTCAGATTGTTTTAACTTATTTTTAGAAATGTTATCACAGCTTTATCTTTATTGTGACCAGATGCGAGCAGATTCAAAGCAATTGGAATTGTCTGGAAATGTTAGAGTTGGTGTAAAGCAGACACATCAGTCAGACGTAGAGTGCTAGATTATAAACACAAGCCAAAACACTTTGCACAAATGACAAAAACAAGAAACAAATAAAAATACTATTCTATATAGTATTTGTATAGTATATATAAATGTATAGCATATCTACATATAGTATATATAAACATAGTATATATAGTATAATTCTATAAGAATACATTGCTAATTTGTGTTTCTATTAAATATAGTATAAAGTTTATTAATTTGCTTCAAATATGTATTTCCTTTTTTTTTTTTGCTTTTTTAAATCAAATAAGTAGTTGCTATAAAATCACTAACTTGTAAGCTAATGCTATTTATTTTTAGTCATTAATTCATCCTTCTTTATGAGAGGTAACAGCCTCATAAAGCTTTAGCGTTACAAGGACCTGAGAGATAATCGAATATAAGCCTTCCATTTTGCAAATGACAAAACGAGGTTCAAAGAGATAAAATGATCTTCCCAAGGTCACATAACTTGTTACTATCAGAGCCTAACCCTGAATTCTGATCTTCTGACATTTGGGTCATGAAGCGCTCATTTTCCTAATATTCTCTGAGGTGGCCCTTTATGGCAGTACTGGGAAAATCAGCCCCTTAAGAGTCTGCTACTAATTACATCATACATTATCCATAAACAGTGTGGTACATTATGAATCATAAGAAGACTTTATGAAGCTAAATAAAATATAAGCAGGATTGAATTTTTGTTATATGACACATTAGAGAGAGTGACATTAGAAGCAAGGATAGAGAATTATGGTGCTCTTTTAGGGAGACTTGAATTAAAAAAAATAGAAAGGAACTTGATATAGCAGTAAACCAAGGTAGATTCTTCATCAGGGAGTGATGTGATTTTATGATGTTTTAGGAAGATTATTTTATCAGTTATATGGATATTGGCTAAAAGTCAAGTAGAAGCCAAGAGAAGGAAAATGAGACCAGAGGCATCAGGGGTGATCCAGAATTGACATGAGGATAGTGTAGCTTCCAGTGATGGCGGCAGCCATGGACTACTCTTCATTTAGTGTCTGTGTCTGTTCAGGCTGCTGGAACAAAAGACCCTAGACCGGGTGGCTTAAACAACACAAAGTTATTTCTCCCAGTTCTGGAGGCTGGGAAGTCCAAGATCAAAGCATCAGTAGATTCTGTGTCTGAGAGCCAGCCACCTGGTTCATTGTCATCTTCTCACTGTGTCTTCATATGGCAGCAGTGGCCAGGGAGCTCTCTGGGGTGTGTTTTATAGGGGCTCTAATCTCATTCATGAGGTTATTCCCTCATGAACTAATCACCTCCCAAAGGCTTAACATCCTAATACCAGCACATAGGAGATAAGGTGTCAACAAAATGGATTTCGACACAAACTTTCGTTCTATAGCAATCAGTGACTGGATAATATCAATAATGGGGAAAGGTGAAAAATTATTTGTCTCGGTTCCTAACCAAGGCATTGAAATCTATGGAAATTAGAAAATGCAACCACCCAAGTCTCAGCCTTTGTGATTCTTATTTTGTTCCATATGGATTCTTACTCAAGAGTTGATAGTATATATGAAGTGATAAATAGAAGTGTTTTGGGAGCCAACAGGAAAAAATGACTTTTCAAAAAGGAGATGTAGGGATTCTTAAGTTTACAAAAGCAATTTATTCTTCTTCCTTGAAAAGCTAAATAAGTAGACCACTGCAAGTTAATGATAAAGCTGTGTGTTCCTTCTAGGTAACTGAGGTTAGACTCAAACACAACACCCCTAGACTTCCTAACATCAGCAGATAGAAATAAGTATATATTAAGAACACAAGGATTATTTTCTTTCAAGTGTCTAGTGTTTTTATTTCACCTTTTTTCCTTTTTCTCATTTTTCATCCTCTTTCCCAAATCCTTGAGTAATTTTCCTTTTAATACACACTTCTCTTTCTGTGCTCAGGCTCCTCTCTCCAGATGGAGTCCTCTGGGAGGAGAAGGAGTGGGAAGGAAAACTAATGGTGCCAAACCTCCTACCTGAGTGCGAAGACAAATGGTCATGATTGTTTGCCTTGAGAGAAATTGGAGCATGATGGGGTTTATTTGTAAGCACAGAATCTGCCCCTATGTTTCTTACTATCCCGTTCCACTTGAGTCATTATAATCTGAAAGTCCTGCTAAAAAGTCTAGAAGATTTGTGAAGGGGCTTCTTTCATCTTTTAAAGATTACCACTCACAGTTTTGCATTCTCGGAGTATGTGCATCTCAGCCTCTACCTTGTAAACTCCAACTAGTACAGGCTGAAGGTTCACAAGTTCCCATCTCCATCTTGACTTCTTTGAATTCCAGATAAATATATCCAACTGCCTGCTCAACATCGCCTCTTGTATATGTAATAAGTGTCTCACTTTTAATATACTCATAACTGAATTTATCAACTTTCCCCCAAAACCTGTCTCCCCCACCCAGCCTTGCTCATCTTAGTTACCTTCAATTTCATTCTTAAGGTTTCTCAGGACAAAAACAAACAAACAAATAAAAATCCTTGGAGTCATTATTGACTAGTTTCTTTCACTCACCTCTCAAGTCTAATTTGTCAGTGGATGCCATTCATAGTATGTTCAAAATATATCCTGGCTTCCAGCTGTGATGGATGGGTTTGGAGCTAACTAATCTTCCCGCTGAAAGCAACTAGAAAATCTGGATAAAAGATAGAAAAAACATCTGCTTGAAGGCATTGTATGGTTTCCAAGGCAGCCAGGAGTCATAATTCCAGAATAAAGAGAATTACAGAGAAGTGAGATTTATCTTCTAAGCCACTTTTGCCCCTGAGGCAGTGGAGGCCAGAAGTCAGAAAAGCTGAGCAAAAAGCAGTTCTGGGAAGTCGGGTGGTCCTGAGGAGGTAAAGAACTGGGTTATAAGGTCTGCCGGGTGAATGGGCCTGGATTCACAGTTGAAAGCCCTGAATGTCGACGTGCAAGGAATAAGGGCAAAACAAACAGATCAGGCCTGACAAAGCTTAAGCCCTGAGTGGGATAATGGTCATGCTCCTACTCCAAACCGCCCTCTAGATGCTTAAGAAAGGCCCTTTGGAGAAAGATGACATCACCCTTCTGGTCCTCTACAATTTTTCTATAAACTGTCCTGATTTATTATATATATTACCTTGGGAAGGGGTAGACAATAAAAATACCCACAGGTGATTCAGATATTAGAATTTAAAATAACTCTTAAGACTGTGTTCAGGGGGCACCTGGGTGCCTCAGTTGGTTAAGCGACTGCCTTCAGCAAAGGTCATGATCCCGGGGTCCTGGGATCCAACCCTGGGTCGTTGTGGTCCTTGTCGGGCTTCCTCTTCAGTGGGAAATCTGCTTCTCCTTCTCCCTCTGCCCCTCCCACCCCTACTTGTGCTCACTGTCTCTCATCTCTCTTTCAGATAAATAAATAAAATCTTAAAAAAAAATGTGTTAAGGAAAAATTAACGACAAAATGGAAAACTTTGCTGGAAAGCTGAAATCTATAATAAAGAGTAAGTGGAAAATTAAAAACTGAAAATTATCATTTTCTGATGGTAATTCTTTAAATGCCTTCTTTAATTTTGTTTTGATAAATCAGAGTTTTTTCAATTTTTTTATAGTCATCTCAAAGAACAAACTTGAACTTTTATTGGTTCTTTCTAGAGAAATGGCTTTGTTTGCAAGAGGCAACTATAGGTTAACCTAGTAAACCATGCCAAGATTCAGTTTTCACATCCAGAAAATGCAGGCTTTAGATTAAATGAGTATTTCTTGAACTTTAGTATAATGTTGATTTTTGAGTTGTAAAGAGAACAACCCTGTGGCGATGTGCCAAAGGCAGGCAGACATTCAGAACTGAGTTTAGGAGAGAAGTCTGGGTTAGAATTGTAAGCTAGATGGTGGTCCATCTGCCAAGAGGTGGTAGTTGTAGCTAAAAGAGTGCATGGGATCACCAAATAAGACAGTGAAAAGACAGAAGAGAGAGCATGAAAGGGATAGGAATGCAGATCCAGACATCTGTGCCTTTCCAGCTAGCTGTCCTTACCAATCCCAGAGCTTGATCACCAGCCAAACTACTAACAGTGCAAAAACAAACAAACGTGCTGCCCCTGAAAAATAAAAAAATTTATGTTTTGCTAAACAGTTTTCTTTTTCTTCTCTTTTGTTTTTAACATTTCCAAAGATGACAAAGTGAATACACACACACACACACACACACACACACACACACATAAATGAATGACTTATGCTTCACAAAAGTAGGGATTTTTGAGCAACGCTAAAGAGAAAATGGCATTTAAAGATAAAGTAACAAGCTAAGATTATGCAGTCCTCTTATTTGTGAATCTGTTAATTTAAGGACAAGGGTATTGAATTGTAGGTGACTCTAAGGGGCATGGTGATACCAGGGTATTAGAAAATTTCCATGACTTTGTCATTTTTAAAGCAGGTATTGGGTTCCTTGGAAGATAAATCAAAACATCTATTAGAGGTATGTATTTATCACAACCGTAATATTTTTAGGTCTTCTGTTTTAGTCATTCACATGTATAGCTTGCCCAAGATTGAATGCTTTTAATTTCTTGAGCATATAGACCATAAATATTATGTGAACCTTATGACATATTAGTCAATGACCTATAATCTCCAATTGAAAAGTGTACTGATCGGGCATGCTGTGTAAGAAATTTTCATCTTCGTGGTATTATCAAAATCCTGACATGCTTTAAAAAAATTGTTAAAATTAACTATGACACTTGCTTTAGTGTACACATTGCCTTATAATTTACAATGTATTTGCCATGCTGGAAGATTGATTTCAGATAGGTCTAGCTTGTCTGGCTGGGGAAAAAAAATTGTCATTCTGTTTTATAGAATAAAACAAGACTCCACAAGACACATTCAGTTAAAATGAAGCAAAATCTGCAGTGTTTGAGAATGGTAATGCCTTGTGTTATCTGGATTTATTGATCAAAATAAAATCAGTGTTCCATTTCAAATCTGCCTGCAGCAGCATGCTCTTTTCAACAGCCCCAATTTTTTTTTTTGAAAAGCTTCCCACTAAACTCTCTACCCTCCACCTACCTCTTTTCAGCATAAAAAAAAGACTTACATACTGCATACTAACTGGAAGATTAATAAGTTGTTTCTTATAAAGTTAAGGTAGAAATAAGCCAATGAATTAAAAACCCATAGGGAAGGAAGCTTTTGAAATGTGCTTTCTTAACACCTGAAATTACAAGAAGTTTCTATTGAACCCAATAGGTTAGATTTGAATAAAATCTAATCTTAACATTAAAAAGTATAGCCTGAGAGACTATGGAAAATATTCTCTCTTATAAAGTCTTAAAACTTTTTCTTTTGTGACAAATTATGTACATAGAGTATTGATTTTTAACTCGACTAAACAAGAGAGAAAATCTGTTGTTGAGAACTACCCCAAAACTTAATGTCTAAAACAACAACTACTTGATTTCATATCAAGATTCTATGCATCTGGAATTCAGGCAGAGCCTGATTGGGTGATTTTTCTGCTCCCCCATTGTCTTGATGGGGATAATTTAGTGGCACTCAGCTGGCAGGTGAACTGGTTGTCAGTTTCCCAAGTGTTTTCACTTGACATCCCAGGTGTGGATGGTTGGAAGACTGGGCTCCCTGAGTCTCCACCTTTTAATAGAAGTAGGTAAAATAATTGCAACATATTTTAACACAGCAAACACTGTTTCAGTTTTCTGTCTTTGGAGAAGCCAAGGTGGGATTAGATAGGCAGGAGAGTTATTGAGGGTAAACATCTGTGAAGGATAAAGAGAGAAGGAGCAGAATAGGCAGAGCCTTCACACCACAACGAAGGTCTGGCATCTATGAAAGGAAACAGGGAAAGGAGGATTGGGTAGTAAAAGACTCAAACTTCAGTGGAATCCTGGCAAAGTCTCAGCCCTGAGAAAAGTTGTCCATTGGAGGAGTCCATGACAGGTGAAAATGAGCTGGATCTAATATCGCATTGTGCTCAGTCACTGGCTGGAAGCATAGTGAGAAAAATAATTGTAAAGGGACAATCGCTATGCTTCCCACAGTAAGTTCTGTTGAATGGCTATGTAAGACACCACCATGGCTGTATTTACCCAGGTAAGAATTCCATAAATAGAACTGGGAAGATGTAATAGGATAATAAGTTAGTAGGCTTATAAGAATAAGTAAACACCAATGTCTGAGCCATCTCCTAAAGAGTAAATGATCAGAGAAGAACCACTATCTTGATTAGCAGACTTTGAGGGAATCTGAGGAGTTGTGCTTGCTCCCTCAACCAAAAAGAAAATAGTTGTATTCTGGCTGCAGGCACTCAAGTCTTTGGCCAGGTTTATCTTCTGGGCCATTTCTGATTTATGATAGAATAGTCTTCCCTTTTTGTCTTCATTGGCTGATGGGCTGGGGCAGGGGGCTTGAGTATGTGTTGGAGGCTCTGTGGGATGCTTGGGGAATAGTGTGGTCAGGCTTCTGTGAAAACCGAAGCAAAATAATACTGACTGTAATACTGACAATACTATGCTTTGAGTCATTATGCAAAATCACTAGAGCTGGAACAATTCTATTTGATTACGAAATGTGGAAATAACATTTCTGGGAGCTATAATGTTAATTTTCTGCTTTGGCTGTTCAACTGGAACTGTCTAAATGACTTCCAGGACTGAACTCCTTTTACATTTCTTGTGGAACTTCAAGGGAAGCAGGTCAGCGGTGACTAAGATGGACTATCCTCTGATGTGGTAAGTAGTGACAGAACTTTCTACCTAAGGTCACAGTGGGAAGACAGTAAGAATATTTTCTGACTCTTGTCCTGGAATGGAAACTGATTTCTTTCAATTCTTGGGAATATTCGGCTTTGGTGGAGTCATTAGGAGTTGGCGTGCATGATGTTCTTCTAGGCAACTTGCTGATTGATTGATTGAAGTATAGTTGACATACAATGATACTAGTTTAAGCTGTACAAAAAATAGTGAATTGACGATTCCATATATTACTTAATGTTTTTATTTAAAAAGCAGGTATCAGGGCTCCAGCTCCAGAATTTCTGGCCATAGTAGATCTGGGATAGGGCTCAAAACTTCTTTCTGTATTTTTAAGAAGCTTCAATGATAAGTCTAGTGAATACTAACGTTTGAGGACCATTACTATCAGACAGGGGTAAAAGAAAGGATGCAGTTATAAGGATAATGCGCTATATCAGGTTTACCCATAATCCCACTGTTAATTATAGGCATATTTATTTTCAAACTGTTACTTTCAAGAAATACTTCATACACACTTATGTTGTATAAGGCTTTATTCTAGGACATAGGCATGCAAAAAGAATGAGACACCATCTTTTCCATAGCTCACAATTTGATGAGGGAATAGGTAAACACATTATATAACAAATATATCCTAAATAAAAATATCTATAACATAAAAGTTCATGGAGGGAAGTGATATGTTCTGGGGCTATAAATAATGGCTTTACAGAGAAAGTGATATACAAACTAGGTCTTTTTTTAAATTAACATATAATGTATTATTTGCTTCAAGGGTACAGGTCTGTGAATCATCACTCTTACACAATTCACAGCACTCACCATAGTACATACTCTCCCTAATGTCCATAACCCAGCCACCCTATACCTCTCCCCCCTCCCCCGCAGTGACCTTCAGTTTGTTTCCTGAGATTAAGAGTCTCTTATGGTTTGTCTCCCTCCCTGATCCCATCTTATTTCATTTTTTCCCTCCCTACCCCTCATAACTCCCCGCACTGCCTCTCAAATTCCTCATATCAGAGAGATCATATCATAATTGTCTTTCTCTGACTGACTTAATTAACTTAGCATTATACTCTCTAGTTCCATTCACGTCATTGCAAACGGCAAGATTTCGGGTTTTTTTAATGGCTGGATGGTATTCCATTGTGTGTGTGTGTGTGTGTGTGTGTGTGTGTGTGTGTGTGTGTATCACATCTTTAGCCATTCATCTGTTGTTGGACATCTGTTTTCCAGGGGGGGAGTGAGAGAGGGAGAAGCAGGTTCTTTCCATAGTTTGGCTCTTGTGGACATTACTGCTATAAACATTCAGGTCCTGTTTTCCAGGGTGGCTGCACCAGCTTGCATTCCCACCAACAGCGTAGGAGGGTTCCCCCTTTCGCCATGTCCTTGCCAACATCTGTTGTTGCCTGACTTGTAATTTCAGCCATTCTGACTGGTGTGAGTTGGTATCACACTGTGGTTTTTTTTGGATTTTCCTGATCCTGAGGGATATTGAGCATTTTTTCATGTATCTGTTGGCCATTTGGATGTCTTCTTGGCAGAAATGTCTGTTTGTGTCTTCTGCCCATTTCTTGATTAGATTATTTGTTCTTTGGGTATTGAGTTTGATACGTGCTTTACAGCTTTTGGATACTAGCCCTTTATCTGATATGTCATTTGCAAATATCCTCTCCATTCTGTCAGTTGTTTTTTGGTTTTGTTGACTGTTTCCTTTGCTGTGCAAAAGCTTTTGATCTTGCTGAAGTCCTAGTAGTTCATTTTTGCCCTTGCCTCCCTCTTGCCTTTGGCAATGTTTCTAGGAAGAAGTTACTGTGGCTGAGGTCAAAAAGGTTGCTTGCTATGTTCTCCTCAAGGATATTGATGGATTCCCGTGTCACATTGTGGTCTTTCATTCATTTGGAGTCTAGTTTTGTGTGTGGTGTAAGGAAATGGTCTAGTTTCATTCTTCTGCATGTGGCTGTCCAATATTCCCAACACCATTTGTTGAAAAGACTGTCTTTTTTCCATTGTACATTCTTTCCTGCTTTGTTGAAGATGAGTTGACCACAGAATTGAGGGTCCATTTCTGGGCTCCCTGTTCTGTTTCATTTATCTCTGTGTCTGTTTTTGTGCCAGTACCATACTGTCTTGATGATTATAGCTTTGTTTTTTTTTTAAGATTTTATTTATTTGACAGAGAGAAACACAAGCAGAGAGGGAACACAAGCAGGGGGAGTGTGAGAGAGGGAGAAGCAGGCTTCCTGCTGAGCAGGGAGCCCAATGTGGGACTCAGTCCCCAGTCTCTGGGATCATGACCTGAGCCGAAGGCAGTCGCCCAACCAACTGAGCCACCCAGGCGCCCCGATGATTATAGCTTTGTAACAGAGCTTGATGCCTGGAACTGTGATGCTGCCAACTTTGGTTTTCGTTTTCAACATTCCGCTAGCTGTTCAGGGTCTTTTTTGGTTCCATATAAATTTTAGGAGTATTTGTTCCATTTCTTTGAAAAAAAAAATGAAAGTATTTTGATAGGGATTGCAGAAATGGAAGGAAAACTTCAAAACTCATTTTTATGAGGCCAACATTACCTTGATCTCCAAACCAGATAAAGTCCCCATCAAAAGGAGAATTACAGACCAATATCCTTGATGAATACGGATGCAAAAATTCTCACCAAAATATTAGCCAATAGGATCCAACAGTACATTAAAAGTATTATTCACCATGACCAAGTAGGATTTATTCCTGGGCTGTAGGGTTGGTTCAACATCCACAAATCAATCAATGTGATTCAGTACATTAATAAAAGAAAGAACAAGAGCCATATGATACTCTCAGTAGATGCTGAAAAAGCATTTGACAAAGTAATGCATCCTTTCTTGATCAAAACTCTTCATGTTGTGGGGATAGAGGGTACATACCTCAGTATCATCAAACCCATCTGTGAAAAACCCTCAGTGAATATCATTCTCAATGGGCAAAAACTGAGAGCTTTTCCCCTAAGGCCAGGAACACGGCACGGCTGTCCACTGTCACCACTGCTATTCAACATAGTCCTAGAAGTCCTAGCCTCAGCAATCAGACAACAAAAAGAATAAAATGGATCCAATTCAGCAATGAAGAAGTCAAACTCTCACTCTTTGCAGATGAGATGATAGTTTATGTGGAAAACCCCAAGGACTCCACTCCCAAACTGCTAAAACTCATACAGGAATTCAGTAAAGTGTCAGGATATAAAATCAATGCCCAGAAATCAGTTGCATTTCTATACACCAACAGCAAGACAGAGCAAAGAAAAATTAAGGAGTCGATCCCATTTACAACTGCACCCCAAACCATAAGATACCTAGGAATAAACGTAACCAAAGAGGCAGAGAATCTATACTCAGAAAACTATAAGTACTCATGAAAGAAATTGAGGAAGACACAAAGAAATAGAAAAATGTTCCATGCTCATGGATTGGAAGAAAAATATTGTGAAAATGTCTTTGCAACCTACAAACTGGGTTTTGAAGGATGTATTGGTCTGCACTAAATAGATTAGGGCAGGAAAAACAGTCTAGAAAGAAGTAATGGTTTATACATAGGCACAGGGGTGTGCTTGAGTATCTGCGAATAGTTTAAGTAGAATGTAAGATGTGAGGAAAAAAGATGTAGAGGATGAGTCTGGAGAGGTAGGTAGGGAACAGAATATAAAAGGTCTTATATTCCATGCTAAATAGTTTAGTTTTTAAAAATATTTTAATGCCAAAAGTGTTTTTTTGTTTTTGTTTTTGTTTTGTTTTGTTTTGCTTTAGTGGCTCATGGATCCCTCTGGGATAATCTACCAGAAAGTTTCACATATTTACTGATGCAAAAAATTTTGCATCTAATTTCAGGTGAGTCATAGTCCAAAGAACCCCCGTTGTAGACAGTGCTTAAAGACAGTTACATTGTCAGGTTTGTGTTTTAGATTAATTGCTCTGGTTAGCATCAGTTCAGCAATTGGACTGGGTGAGAGAAGACCAGACTACCAACTAGGAGATGAGTTTGGAGGCGGTGGCAATAGAAATGAAATGAACTCAAATCAAAATACCAGAATTGGGGATTATTCCTAAAGAGAAAAGAAGTTAAAGACTTCTCCCAGGTTTCTGACTAAGGTTTTGATTATATGGAAGTGTTAACCAATGCAACAGGTTATGAGAAGTGTTCTCATGGAAGAAGGAATGCAGATAATGACTTTGGTTTTGCAGATGTAAGTTTGATATGAGAGCTGGTGTTTTAGAAACAGTTGTATCCATGGGTCTCTTGCTCAGTGTAGCAGATATATTTGTCGGACTGTCTGCAACATTTCACCTCTTTCTTGCTCTTCAGTCTCTGACTTTGTGTCTTCACCCTCCTCTCTGCAGTTTGGGAAGGTAAGGATGACTTCATTCTCAGTAATGGTTGCTTCTCAGCTTGATCATGGTGAAACCATTCCCCCTTGCCAGTGATTTACTTAGGAAGTGGCTGGTGATTCAGTTTTGGTCAATGAGAAATAAAGGATGTCTTCTGGGACCTGCTGGGAGAGTTCCTTAATATTCGTAAGGCCATTGATATGTGAGAGTATGCAGCCTCGAGCAGGTGCAACTATCTTTAATTTGTGGAGGGAGCTAGCCATTAGGCAGAGGATGACCTTTCTTCTATCTGTAACCAAAATTATTCTAAACTTGGAATTGGAATTGTCTGTCTATCTATTCATGTATCATGGAAAAAATAGCACAATATAAAATTTGCCCATCTTAACCACGCTTAAGTGTACAGTTGAACAGTGTTAAGTATAGCCACATTGTTGTGGAACAGATCTCCAGAAGTTTTTGTCTTGCAAATATGAAACTATATACTCATTAAACAACAACTCTCCCTCCTTTCACCTCCCCCCCCAACCCCTGGCCACCACCATGGACTTTGTGAGTGAAAAGTTGTAACTGAATCCATGAGAGAGAACAAAACCTTGTCCAGAGAGAACATAAAACTGGAAAGACTGGTATGTTAGGAGGAGGTAGAAGAAGAGAGGTCTACAAAGGAGGTGGAGAAAGATGGAGCAGAGGTAGAAAGAGAGCTAGCATGCAAGTTCATGAGGCCCATGAAGGAGAGAGGAAAGGATTAATGATCATGTCTGGTGCTGCCGAAAGGTTTATTCAAGTAAGGCCTAAAAATGTCAACAGTATTTTGTAATTGGAAAGTCATGGGTGATGTTTGTAAGATGCGTTTCAGTGCAGTAATGTTGGAAGCCAGAGCTGAAGAGGGAATGGTAATAGAATAGGAGGTTTCACAGCAAGAGAAAAAAGCACACAGTGAAATCCCCCCTTTTCTAAACTCACCCTTTGAACACCCAGCTAATGTTTGCCCTGTTTTCAGTTCTATGATGTAGAGAGTGTTGCCGCAGAGACTGGAACAAAGCCAAAGCTCGAGCTTCAGAGGCCTGCTGCCCAAATGAGCACATGCCCTCTAGAACAACTTTGACCGGTGGCCAGGTTTGCGAGCTTTGTGAGCTTTGTTTAGCTTTGTGAACCCTGTGGCTGTGCATTGTTTTATACTTACATGAGGGTCTGGGAAGAGGTATTGTTTCTTTGGAAGGGTCGAGTTTGCCCAGTGGAGGGATCTAATTTAAATACTGTCCCAGTTTTAGGACTGTTTGCACCTTAGGAGACATAGTTGGTCCTCTCTAGGACAGCTTCTGGCTCAGCCTCTTCTGCTTTAAATTTAGAGCGTCCTCATTATTATTTGTCCATTTCCCCATAGCAGTTGAAGTAGAAAATATATTAGTATTATGAAGTGACAAAGGTCACTTTAATCTCCCTAATTTTTTTCCCTCCCTATCTACAAAAATGAACATTTTAATGAAAGGTTGCAATCTGTTTAATTATAACCCCAAGTGGCTGAGCTGCCAGGTTAGTGGTCTAATGCCATTCATCCTTTGAAACTCTATAAATTGAAAGAATTTACAGCAGATTCCTGGATATCCTCAGGGCTAACTTTAAACGTGACTAGGTTGCAGATTCTCCAGGCTTAGAGATTAGTGGGTAAAAATGATCTTAAACACCACAGAATAAATATATTCAAATAATAAAAATATGCATATTTCTAAGAAAATTAAGTTGGAAATAAAATGTGGATTTTGATGAACATCTCATATTGTCATTTAATTCATATTTGGTGAATGAATCAAGTATCTACTTTGTGCAAGACACTGAGGCCATGTCCATGGGTATCATGTAAGAAGCTCAAAATGTGGGCACCTGGGTGGCTCAGTGGGTTAAGCCCCTGCCTTCGGCTCAGGTCATGATCTCAGGGTCCTGAGATCGAGGCCCACGTCAGGCTCTCTGCTCTGCAGGGATCCTGTTTCCTCCTCTCTCTCTGCCTGCCTCTCTGCCTCCTTGTGATCTCTCTCTCTCTCTGTCAAATAAAGAAATAAAATCTTAAAAATGAATAAAGAAGCTCAAAATGTTTTGTAAAGTAAAAAAGCCTCTTATTTTTGGAAAGCTAAGTTTTTCATATGCTAGGTTGTTTTACGTGTATGAAAGTGTTATGTATGGTTAAGGGTCAATGAGAAAGAAAGGGATGTCTTCTGGGACCTGCTAGAAAATATTGATATTTCCTTTTCCTATTCCATATCATTGCTCCTAACACTGCATATGGATATGAGGGATTCTCCTGGTTGTCAATTAAGATTTGGAAGATAAATTCAGATACCAAAGTGTTAGGAAGATATTAAAATATGCCGTACTACTCAGTAAAAGTCAGGGTATGAATAGAACCATCTTTGAAATATTGTATGAAAAAAAATCTTTTGGATATACCTATTCGTTCCCAGAATGCTTGATGTTTTCTTTTTCTTTTTTTTTTTTTTTTTAAAGATTTTATTTATTTGACAGAGAGAAACACAGCCAGAGAGGGAACACAAGCAGGGGAAGTGAGAGAGGGAGAAGCAGGCTTTCCGCCGAGCAGGGAGCCCGATATGGGGCTTGATCCCAGGTCTCCGGGATCATGACCTGAGCTGAAGGCAGTCGCCCAACCAACTGAGCCACCCAGGCGCCCCAAAGAATGCTTGATGTTTTCAATGAGTAAAGTAAGTTTTTAAAGCAACTTGAAGCAGTAAATATCAATTAAGCTCACAAGGATAGACATATGTTTATATGATAAAGAAAAGTTTTTGGAGAACAAACCATCCTGGGCTTCTGAATATTTAAATGTTTTTTTCAATCTTCTGCTAATATATTGGTGCTAAAGAAAAAGACATTGACTGGGAACAAAGCTCTTTTTATTTTTAAATTTTTTTTTATTTTGCTGCTTTGCAGTTAGGGTATTTGCTGGAATCAAATCTTAGATCTCTGTTTATTCACTGGCCTGATTCCCAAAATGTCTCCAGTGTAAAATTGCTTGTTGCCATTTAGTCCCTGTGGATTCCTACAGATCTGACAATTTAATTACTTACTTGTTCACTTTATGAAGTGGTCAACTTGTGAAGCTAGCTCTAAGCTGATAATCACCTGGGAGGAAAAACGGCTGGCTTTTACCCTGATGATTTTAATTATCTTTGGTAGCTCAAGAAACAGTGAATCTCTTTAAGGTAGTTGTTAACAAGAATTTTTGACAGTGGGGAAGACAAGGGGATATATTTCAGTGCTAGAAATGCTGGGATAGAAAAGAGATGTTATTCATAAGTGAATGAACTAATGGAGGGGAAGAATGTAATTGGATGTTCTCTCTTGTTCCTCTTCCTTTAAACTCCCAGATTAACCGATTTATTCTGGAAAGGCCTTCCCTGGACTATAAACATTATTCTTTTCACTTTTGATGTTGGCAACTTCTTAAAAAAAAAAAAAGACACAAAAACAAATGGGAAGAGTTTCAAATTAAATAGACGGGCTGGCTGATATCAGCCTATAGGCCACCAATTTCCACCCATTTCTGCTTCAGTTTGTCCTCAACATACACACACACACACACACACACACACACACACACACACACACACATACATACATGAGAGTGATTTCTTTCTCTTCTAAATTCATATAATAATTATTGTCTGTTCTATTCATTTTGAAATTAATCACGAATTACCTCATGACATCTTCCCTATTATGTCTTGAGCTATTGTTTAATTTTTTATTGGCTCTGAAACTTTTCACTTGCCTTGAGCCTCTAATCAGTTATTAACTTCTTTAGTGCAGAAATTGTGTCTTATATTTCTTTGTGTTTCCCCTAGTGCCAGACCCAGTGAAGCCTCAATGAATTAATGTTGGTTTTGTTTTATTTCTTAGGATGCACAATATTCCAAATATATATTTACCTTTTCTACAAGAGTACTGAAATGACAGAAAATGAGATATAATCAGTTCATATTCATGAAGTGATGTTTATTTGTCTCCGGAAATGCTGCAGAATTTGTAAAAAGACACAATACTTGCAAGGAAACTGAGAAACCAGGTCATGGATGCCTCTGGTGTGTTACCTGGGATAAACCCCTCCCCTTCTCTTCTTCCTTGCACTGAAGAGTGAGTAGATAAGATTAAGGGATCAGAGGAGGGATCAAGCACCATATCAGCATCTTTACCTATTCATTGCTTTAATTCTCACAGTTCCTCAGGGAGCAATTATGATCCCCATTTTACAGATGAGGAACTGTGAGGAATGGAGGTAACACAGAAGGTCACAGAGTTACTGTTGAAGCTTGGATTTTGGTTCTGGTCTATTGGATTTGCAAAGCTTAGCCAGGCAGCTTCCACTTTGCCACCTCCAGGAAGGTGGGTTGTTACAAATGTTCAAGATGAAAGGGCTAAGAGACAAGGTCAGCACAATGCCACGCTGTGAAGTAGCTTTAGTTTCTCTTTAGCAGCTCCTTCCTCTCTTCTCTTCATTTTTCTTCCTTGGCTTCCATTCCCTCATGCTTTTCCTGGCTCTCTGAATTCTGAGCTGCTGCTTCTAAGGCAGGCCTTCCTAGGCCAGAGCATCAAACCTAGAATCTTGTCTTGATCTTTACTGGGTTGAATTCTTTTTTTTTTTTTTTTTAAAGATTTTATTTATTTGACAGCGAGAAACATAGCTAGAGAGGGAACACAAGCAGGGGGAGTGAGAGAGGGAGAAGCAGGCTTCCCGCCGAGCAGGGAGCCCAATGTGGGACTCGATTCCGGGTCTCCGGGATCATGACCTGAGCCGAAGGCAGTCGCTTAACCAACTGAGCCACCCAGGCGCCCCTACTGGGCTGAATTCTTATTAAGGCATTAGTTCCTTCACCCATGTTCTGGTAGGTCAATTTCCATTTACATCTTAATGGCCATTAATGGATTAATGTTATTCTTCTAGATAGCATGTAGAAGACAACAGGTATTGTTAGGTATTTTGGATATGGTAGGAGACATAAAGGGGAAAGTTCCCAATTTGCAGTTCCTCATTTTCATCTCAAGACAAGGTCTGTGATAGACTTCTCAGAAGGGCAAAAGTGTGTTCCTGCATCAGAATCACAGAGGTGCTTTTTGAAAATGCTAGTTTTGGACCCAGTGACTCAGAATCTCTAAGATGCTGTATTTTTTAAAAATGTTACCTTAGATTGGTAAGGAGCTCGTGGGAATTTTTTTTTTTAACATAAAGATTTTATTTACTTTAGAAAGAGAAGGTGCACACACAGGAGCAGGGGCAGAGGACTAGGGAAAAGCAGACTCTCACCAAGCAGGGAGCCCAACATGGGGCTCGATCCCAGGAACCTGGGTTTATGACCTGAGCCCCAGGACCCTGGGATTGTGACCTGAGCTGAAGGCAGATGCTTAGCCAACTGAACCACCCAGGTGCCCTAGGAAGGGAAATCTTTTGTAATCATAAAGCAAATCACTTCCTGAAAAATTGCATTGTTTTTAGTTATTTCTGCTGCTCACAAGTGCCAGATGCATTTGAAGAGAAGACTATTTCACACTAGAGGGCTACAGTACCAAAAAAGTCATCAGGTCACTGGATTACCAATACTAAAGAGAAGCTACACAATATTCTGGAGGATATTAAGTACAAGTGGAACCTCTACGCTAGGTAAAACTATCATAAATGTGTTTCTTTAGCCTCCAACATTTCCCAGTGAGTAGCTGAGACTTTGTACAAAGAAGGAAAATGTGCACTGTTCCCAACCATCAAAACAGTCGGCTGTACCACTACTTTGAAGCCCCATTTAAAGGTTGTATTATATCCTAAGGTATTTTTCTTCCTCTTTTTTGGCTCTTTATCTCCTTTCTTAGGTTTTATTTCCATGGAAGGTTGTCCTTTTTTTTTTTTTTTTTTTAAGATTTTATTTATTTGACAGAAACACAGCTAGAGAGGGAACACAAGCAGAGGGACTGAGAGAGGGAGAAGCAGGCATCCCTCTGAGCAGGGAGCCCGATGTGGGACTCAATCCCTGGTCTCCGGGATCATGACCTGAGCTGAAGGCAGTTGCTTAACCAGCTGAGCCACCCAGGTGCCCCAGAAGGTTGTCCTTTTAGGAAACTCTATAGTAGCTGAATTAATTTTTTGAGTAAGGATTCCATACTAAGGATACCATGGTGTTTCTGCTTCTATCTCCTTATGTTGCAGAATGATTGGTCTGTGAGTCAGGAAGAATATGATCCTGGCTGTGTGGCGTTGTGAGTTATACATCTTGCTAATGTCGCTTTATCTTGCCATGCCCCAAGTTTGCCGTCTGTAAAATGAGAGGGCTGGGAGGGCTGATTTCTGAGGTCCCTTCCAGCTGGACCATTGGGAGAGCAGCAGAAGCTGTCTTGGCAAGTGTTTTCCCTGTTAGGAGCTGTTAATATTCAAAGGAAGCTTTTCTCCTTTCACTGTGAAATAATATGCATATTTCTCCTAAGAGAAGACCTAGAAACAAAACATAAAATGGATCATTTGCATTTAAACTACTTGAGTAAGATGAAAATTACTCACTTATTTAAGTGAATCAGCATTTCCACGTGGAGTCTAGTGTGTCATTGTACATTTTTTAAGTTAATCACATCAGGAAAATGGCTCTGGAGGTGGGTGGGCCAACATTAGCAAAACAAGGTGGTTTAAAAAAAAAACAATAGTCCCATTAATGTGTATGTGTTTGAATTAGTGTTTCCTTACAAAATGGCCTTAGTCATCATTTCAGAACAAATCAACTAGAAATTGAGACTCGGCATACTTTTTATTCTCTACTGATCTCTTCTTACCCCTTGTTCTGTTTTAGAAGAGTGGCCTTAATATTTTTGAATATGCACACCTATCATTAAAAGAAATTGAGCATGCACTCCCCAAAATGTATTTATATATTTATATGTTGTATGTACCATCTCTAGTTAATATCTCAGGGAATAATATACAATTACAAGAAGTTTCTCCGTAGAGAAAGTAGATAGAAACCTTTTGATAATTTTAAGTTTGGGGGCTGATCTAATCGTATGATTAGATCATTGTAATTTTCATTTACACCATGGCAAAGAACTCCTATTAAGAGTAGAGATTTGGGTGCCTGGGTGGCTCAGTTGGTTAAGCATTTGCCTTTGGCTCAGGGCACAATCCCAGGGTCTTGAAATCGAGCCCTGCACTGGGCTCCCTGCAGGGAGCCTGCTTCTCCCTCTCCCTCTGTCAGTCTCCCTGCTTGTGCTGGCTTGTGCTCTCTCTGTCAAGTAAATAAAATCTTAAAAAAAAAAAAGAGTAGACATTTAACTCTGCTATTTTTTTCTACTTGAACCTCATTAGTTTACCTTTATTTTTATTTATTTATTTTATTTTTATTTTTTTAAAGATTTTATTTATTTGACCGAGAGAAACACAGCCGGAGAGGGAACTCAAGCAGGGGGAGTGATAGAGGGAGAAGCAGGCCTCCCGCCGAGCAGGGAGCCCAACATGGGTCGAGATCCTGGTTCTCCGGGATCATGACCTGAGCCAAAGGCAGTCGCTTAACCAACTGAGCCACCCAGGCGCCCCTAGTTTACCTTTAATCTGCATTTCTTTACAAAGATTTTTTTTGAAAGCTCTTTGACTGCCTTGAGATTTAGTTTAGTTGGAAACCTTATAAATATAGTCTTTATATTTTTTAATTTTTAAAAAGATTTTATTTATTTGAGTGAGAGAGGGAACATAAGCAGAGGGGTTGGGAGAGGAAGAAGCAGGCTTCCTGCGGAGCAGGGAGCTTAATGTAGGACTCGATCCTAGGACCTGGGGACCATGACCTGAGCTGAAGGCACATGCTTAATGACTGAGCCACCCAGGTGCCCCTAAATATAGTCTTCAAATCTATCTAATTAGATACACACCATCTGTAATTCATTGCAATAAGATGGAAACCAAGGAACCAGTGAGAATGGTGAGCTGGGGAAGTCCTGCCCTTCCCTCAGTCTTCCATGCAGAGTGCATGTGGCATGTGACTCTCTGACAAATGGGCTGAGAGTGGAAACCCAGGTTCATCCAACAGTAACTATTAGTGAAGTTTAATTACCTTTTTTACTTCTAGAGGAGAATAAAGGAAAATTTGATATTTTCTTCCCACTTCCCACTTCAAAAATGACTGCTCTGACAGCATAGTAACAGGGGCAAGCTTTGTGGCAAATGAGAGGTGACTTTCTGAGTCATTACTAGTAGCACGGCTGTAACTACTGTAAAGGAGAATGTGTGTGTTTCCCCTTCCCACTGTCGTGCTCCCTGTAATCAGGTATGCATCTTAGTAATCATTAGTTGGTACTAATTTAGGGAGGAAGAGCGCAAAGGGAGAACGTGTTGGTCTTGACCAGCTTTCCCTAATCAGAAGCCTCTCCATGAGTTTGCATTTGTGAACTTTCCCTTTCCTGTGGGGTTTTGTGGTCAAGTTCTTAATCAGGAAGTATCCTCTGCTGAGACAGAAACTCTGTGATCTCTGTTCTTAGCCAGGGCTTTAAAGTTAGTTCAACTGCCAGTTGCCCATTTTCTTATAGGAACTATATTCCTTTCCACATGGGGAAAGATGGGATACCACTGAAATAGAATTTGTTAGAAGGCTTTTCAATCACGATTAATATAGTTGCCCAACTGCCTGTTTTGACAGTTGAGAGCCATGCACATTTTCCTTCTGTCTTTTTGGAGTCTCGGTTATTCTCTGGGGCATGTTGTGAGATATATAAAACTAAATTTTGCACACTGATGGTGGTTTTGCCCTGAATAAACATGTACAGTCTGCCCACATGTTTTCTGTGTAGAATCTCTTGGTGATCTCATGGCTGCTTTTTAGTGCTGTACTTAACTTTCTCTAGTGTGAAACATTCTGTCTTCAAATGCGCTTGGCACTCGCTATTAACCGAGTTAACTGAAAATAGTGCATTTTTCCAGGAGATGATTTGCTTTGATCATGAAAGAACATTTTCTGGGATTGCTCTGAAATAGCTTGAAAAGAAAAATGATTATTGCAAACACAGTTAGATGTCCACCTTTAGATACACACTTCATAAATGACTACTGTATACTTAAAACATGCTCAAGGTACATAAACTCTGGAGAATTTATCTTATTTTTAGGATCTGGAAATCTTTGGACCTAAATAATATAAAGGATAAGTGTAAGGGTTTGACATTTTATAACCAGCCCATGCTAAAAACAACTACTTACAACCCACTCTCCAGTCCTGTCATTTTCAGAGGGAGTAGAGGGAATCCTGCCAGGACAAAAACATTCTGCCATGTTGTCTGAGAGAGAGCCAGGAAGTGAAGTTATAAAGCCCATGCTTCTAATTGGACTTGTTTATTTAGAATTGATTTTTTTCATTTAAATTATATAAGGAATGCATTCTTCTTGTAAAAAAAAAAATTGGAAAAAGTAAAGTTTTCCCACCCGTCCTACAGACCATCTGCTTCCCCATTTCCTGCCCCCAGACTGTCCCCAAGCATCCATTATTAACTGTTATTATGAATTTCTTACATTTGCTTCTAGGCATTTTTTGATTCATATAAAAGTACATGTGGGGAACCCCCCCCCACCCTACCCCCGCACACACCCATGCGGGCTGGTGCTCTCCAAACCACATACCATTTGACAGAGGACGAGATAGCATTATTCCTGGGAAACCCTTAGCGAGTGAATTGACGACGAAAACACAGTGGAAGGCACCATCCACTGGGAGGTACATTTTGTGTGCCCTGTGGAGCAATTATTTTCCCATGTTTATTTACTTTCTGGGAGATTGCCTCTCTTGCCTCTGGCAAAGATTTTTCCCAGCTTTCCAATGATTTCATGCAACTGTTTCCCAGTCCTTTCAGATTATGATATTTAGCATGCCCTTCCTGTCAAAGCACTTCTATTAGTTCTCAGTTGCTGGGTGAGGCTTTCCTTGATTTCTTTTGCTGTTCTCTCAAAAGCCCTTTGTGCAGCACAAAACTTACATTTTAAGCAGCCCTGTGAACTCTTCCCTTTGTGGTAGGGTTAGCACTGACACTAACAAACCTTTAACAACTATTATGGATTTAATTTGTTTGCTAGTACATAGATAAATGGCAGAAAGATCATCATTCAGCAAGTAATGAAAGCTGTGGACCTCAGTTTATGACCATACACCTCACTGATTCTCTATGCACTATGGGGAACTCACTGGTTGGAAGTATAAAGCATACTGTGCTAAAAATATACCATCATTGTTTGAGAACATACTCAGATAATGGGGCGAAATGTAAATGTATTATTCCAGTTATCTATTGTCTCTTCAATCTACTGTGCAACAGCCTACACTCATTCTGATGGCACCAGAGAGTCAATTTCTAATACCTAAAACCTTGGGGTCAGGAACTGGAAGATGGCTTGTCTCTGGTCCTTGTGGTCTAGGATCCCCGCTGGAAAGACTGGAAGGCTAGGGCTGATGTCAGCAAGAGGCACATGAGCTGATAGGCCTGGTAGTTGATGCCGGTGTCACCTGGGCCTCAGCGGCTTGTGGAGTAGGCTGTCTTGAACTACAAGCTGGGTTCAAGGGTAAGTATTCCCGGAGGCAGGAAGGCTAACTGCCTGCTGCTCAGGACCTGAGCCTGGAGACTGGGCGGCGTCATTTTCACCCTGTCCATTTGTGAAATAGAGACGCCGCCCAGATTCTAAGATAGGGAAATAGACCTCATTATTTTATGTCAGGAAAGTCAAAAACTTTGTAGAGCTATTAATTTTTACAATTTGATAAGTTTGAACATTGTACAATAATGAGTTATTTATATATTTTCCCCGACATTGGACAGATAATTAGTATCTCTCTATGGTATTATATCTAACTACCCTGCCTACAAGTAGTGTAAAAACAAGCCCCTCTTCCTTCCCACTCCCGTATTTGGTATCCTATTGAATTTTGCTGTTTTGCAATTTCTTCTTGCCTATATAGCATTCTATTGTATGGATGTAAGGACTTCCTTAACCTCTAAGTGGAGTTGTATTTATTTTAGATTTAAATAGCCCTTGCCATGTGCTAAGCACTATTCTGAGAACTATATAAATAGCCACTCATTTAGTTTCTATAATGACCTGATAACATGGAGACTGTTATTATCTCTATTTTACAGATAGTGAAACATAGGAACACAGAGGTTAAGGAACTTGCATAAAGTCAAATAACAGTGAGTAGTGGGGCCTTAACTTCACCAGAGTCCATCTGACTTCAGAGTTTACTTTTAATCTTCATGCTTTGCTGCCTATTAGTAGATATTAATTTTCTTTTCCCCGTGTTAGCTAATATAAACCATGCTGCAATGGACAGCCTTTTTTTTTTCTTTTTGGCAATACTTATAGAAATTTACTGTATATATGAATACACATATGATATCCTTATTCATACATGTGAGCATTTTTCTTGGCAGAGGTGGATTTCCTTTGAATTTAATGAAGCTGAAGCTTCAGGACCCCTCACTTGCTTGGCTCTTTAAATGCCAAGAGTTGGGAAGTATTTTTAGTGGCGGGGAAATCAAGATGCAAACAGAAAGCATTTCTAAGTGAGCATTTCTGGTAATTATCCTAAAGACAACTTTTTAAAAAAGAAAAGACCTGGTTCCCAAGATGTCTATAATTTGTTTTAATTTCTTTTCTCATTATAAATATTCACTTTTGTAACTAATTTTGAATTCACATTGCTGTATTCTTTTTCTTAAAGAGGGCCTCCCAGATTGCATAAGCTTCTGGCCTCACAAAGTCTAGATTTGCCTCTGTCTCTGGGATAAGTTCTTGTAAGTGAAGTTACTAAGTCAAAGGACTACCTCTTTTAAATCTTGATAATAATGATAATAATGATTATCATAGTAATGACCAACACTTATGTAGAGTTTGTGTGTGTGTGTGTGTGTGAGACATAATTCTAATTATTTTGTGTATACTAACTAGTTTATTTCTTACAACATACTATACGTATTACTGTTATTTCCATTTACAGGTGAAGAAACTGAGACACAACATTGTCACAATTTATAAAGACACATACTTCCACATTGCCTCCTTGAAAGTTTCACCAATTGGATGCCTGGGTGGCTCAGTGGGTTAACGCCTCTGCCTTCAGCTCAGGTCATGATCTCAGGGTCCTGGGATCGAGGCCCGCATCAGGCTCTCTGCTCAGTGGGGAGCCTGTTTTCTCCTCTCTCTCTGCCTGCCTCTCTGCCTACTTGTGATCTCTCTGTCAAATAAATAAATAAAATCTTAAAAAAAAAGTTTCACCAATTCTTGTAACAAATTTAAGTGAAAGTGACTGCATATTTTTGAATATTTTATTTATTTATTTATTTATTTTTAAAGATTTTATTTATTTGACAAAGAGAAACACAGCCAGAGAGGGAACACAAGCAGGGGGAGTGAGAGAGGGAGGAGCAGGGAGCCCGACGTGGGACTTGATCCCGGGTCTCCGGGATCGTGACCTGAGCCAAAGGTGGTCACTTAACCAACTGAGCCACCCAGGTGCCCCTGAATATTTTATTTTTTTAAGAAATACAATGATTAATGCATTTTTTAAAGATTTATTTATTTATTTGTTTTGGGGAGGGTGGGAGTGGGGAGGGCCAGAGGGAGAGAGAATCTCAAGCAGCCTCTGTACTGAGCACAGAGCCTGGAGCCCAACACGGGGCTGGATCCCACAACCCTGAGATCATGGCAAAAGATGAAACCAAGAGTTGGACACTCAGCTGACCATGCTACCCAGGTGGTCCAGTTAATGTGTTTTAATTTACATGTTCTGTTATGATGGACATTGAGTCTATGTTTATTGTCTAGGTATACTTTTTTTTTCTGTGAATTGTAACTGGTCTTATTTTTAGCTCTCTTTTTCATTCAGAATCTTAGATGCTTGGAGATGTTGGATCCCTGTGAGTCCAGGACTCCATCAGTACTAAACAGGCCACTGGGTCAGTCCTGCCATGGCTGACACACAGGTTTCAGGGAGTGGCTCGCAAGGCAGACATGCTGTGTAAAGATATAATGACAGTCTTCAAGAGTTGTGGCAAATGAATGCACTGGGTTTGGAATTTTCTTTGGTATCATCTAGACTCACCCTGAAAGCCTAATTCTTAGATTGAAAATAGCAAGAAGAGCTGTGGAAAAATATGGCAGCTATTTGCAAGTGCACAGCAGTTTTTGTAGGTCCAAATTCCAAAATGTCTTGTTCGTTGAGACATAAGAAGCCAAAGAGAGCCTAATGAAACAAAGGATAGGAAGTCTAGAGTAGAGTGCTTGGGTCTAGACTAGAGTGCTTGGGTCTAGAGTAGAGTGCTTGGGTCTAGAGTAGAGTGCTTGGTGTGGATATTTCTCAGCAGAGCCCAAGTGGCTATTAGCACATTTGACAGCCAAGATGGCTAATAGAAAATCCAGAGACCTTTGCAGAAAGCTGAAGCGACTAGTGCAAACAATTACATTTATAAAAAGTCCTTGGTAGGGACCCTGGTAGATATGCCCTCATTCTGAGAGGCTTGAGAAGACACCTTGGACTTGAAGAAGAACCCACAGTGGGGCTGCGGGGTGGGATGGTAGTGCAGCCTGCAGTCCGCAGCTGTCAGTCAGGGACCAGACCACTCTGCCAAACGCAGCAGGTTAAATAACCACAGAGTTGCCCAAGCAGATGCTGGTGTTTCCAAGCTTCTTGTGCAATTCAGTGTGGTTTATGTAATTACAGAAAGACAGAGGCAGAAGCTACAAGAAAGCTAGGGGAAGCAGCAGAGGAGAAACAGAGTTAGCAACAGTAGTGATGAAGGCAGACAGGTTCCTGTTTTCCTAATTGGAATTTAGCGAATTCAAAAGAAACCTACAGCCAGGACAAAGCTGGAGGTAGTTGCTTCAAATCTCCCCCTCCTTTTATTTTCAACAAGAAAAGCCATAATTTATTAATTAAAACATCAATAGACAAATACTGCCCAAATCTACATTGTAAAACAAGTGTAGTAATCAGCAAAGGAAGTATTTTAGCACTCAGAAGTTGATATCAAAGATAACTTTTTTTCTTAATAATGAGACTCTATTTTACTTGTGGTTAGAAGATATCAGAAGTAAATGAGAATACAGCCTTCTCATATATAATCCATTAAGCATCTAGTAAAATTGGGGGTGTTCCTTCCATGTTATTATATTAGTTCATAATTCCTTTATTTGTTCACAAAAATTTCCATACCAAAAACATACAGGTGAAGAAGTAAAAACAGCTGGATTAGGTGAGCTGTCTAAAATTTTTTATTTTCTGCTTGTGTTGTGGGAGGAGATACAGTTATCTTCTAGGCTCACAAAAGTAGCACTTGTAAAACTGTCCTTTGAGAAGAGACTGCTTTGCAGAAGTGAATATTGCCATGTAACCTTAATTTGATGTGGACATGATGAAGCATTTCGTCATCGTAACAGTTTCATAGGATTCTGGAAATCTAATAGTGTATCATCCGCTATGTCTGTGGCCTGAGAGATTAAAACTATTCAAAGTTTCCATTTTCTGGACTACCCTGTGCTTGTTGCCAAAGATGTAAATAAAATATGTAAAATGGAAGAAACTGAAATTTCAAATGGTCACCCTAAAATTATTACCATTAAAACTATTTCTGACTGTGAGCTATTTCAACTCTTTTACTACTGAAGAATATTAATATTCTCACATTAATATCTTACTAGTGGCCTCTTAAACTCTTAACTATATATGCAAATTATCTTGTGTACTGCAGTTCCCAAAATGGTTCTGTATTTCTTCAAAAGTAGTTGTTTATTTATCTCTAGTACAGTTGTGGATTTTATATAATTAAAAGTCAAGTCATTATGTATCTATTTGGACTATAAATAACTTAATATAATTTGACCCATGAAAACTATCTCCACGTTTTATTTATTTATTTTATTTTTTTATTTCTTGGTTGACTCTATTCCAATATGGTAAGCGGACATTTCTTTCAGCTTTATTAATATGTATGGCCTTCTCTGGGTAGGTTTAGTTTCCTCAAATTTATGGCGGTAGCTGGCATTAGGAATGGAATAAACAGGTCTGCTTAGCTCTGCAGAAAATAAAATAAGGTGTAATTTCATCAACTTTCTCTTTAGTTGTCAGCTCTAAATGCAACTCTCGTGTTACAAGGTTAGTGTAAGGCTGACATTAAATCATATCTAGGGCCATAACTGAAATACGTTGAATTATGTATTTAAATGTGCTCACACATTATCTCCACATAGAATAAAACAAAGTAATCAGATTTCCATTTTATTTCTCTGCCAGAACCTACAGTATTATTTTACACTTGCTGGAGGGAATTTGGCAATGTGTTATTCTCCTCAGGCCTGTTTTCACACGATAGCAATTCGACTGAAGTGCAGTGTAAAAGTATTTATTAAAAGCTATTCCCCTCTGGCACTTGGAAATGAAAGACAATAGGCGTGTGCTGTTTTGCTCTCTGGGAAGGGTTCATATTCTGTGAGTTGATGAAAAAGTTTAGTGTATCACACCCTTAAATAAAATCTGTGCTTGCCCCTAGGGAGAAAAGTAGCAAGAGTTTTCAAAAGTTCTTAAAGAGCTAGAAAAAACAATGCCCAGGGCGGGTGAGCAAGAATGAAGACAGTTTGGGCGCCCAGTCTTGACCAGCCCTTGTAGATTTGAGCCCTGCCTCTCTCTGCCTAAAGGCACAGTCCCTGTCACTGACCCATCATCGTTTCCCATTACTGCCTCTGAGCGTCTAAGTCAGTCCTGTGTTTGGGATGTGTTTTTACAGTCTCTGTGCATTTGGCCTTTGGAATCAGGAATTTGTCTTGCTGACAGAATGAAAATACCAAGGATACCTGTTATAAGTCATGAGCTCCCGTATGTCCACTGAATTGTGATCTCCCTTCCTCCCCTCCCCCCAGGGCATTGCGAATTGTTCAGACCACATCATTGGTCCTTGGCTTATGTTTCTCCACCTAGTTTCTTCCCTGAGTCCTTGCCAAGTCCTCCCACAAGAAGAATCTCTCCTGGCTACTGAAGGTACTCTGAAAATCTGCTCTGCTTTGATCAGCATGTGCTGTGTTTTTCTACTGTGGTACTCCTTTTGTTAGCCAGGCCTATAAATTCTTTCTGAATTTACAGAAAGGATGCATCTGCCCAGCGCTGAGATGGGGAACACTGGGTCAAGAGTCCTCTTCAGTAGGCAGTTCTATACCCAAGTCAGCAGCTATGGGCTCCAATACCTTTATTTTCCCATCCTAGTTTGTTCCTCCTCACAACCAGCCTGCTGTCAGGGTCTGTGGTCAAAGGAACAAGGTTGATACACAAGTGAAAGTCAAGCAAAGCTTTGTTTCGCATCAAGCATCGAGAATCACACTGACCAGTCAGGGCCGTCTCTCTGGAGACAGCGACCTCGTTTAGTCTCATAGGCCAGTTTTTATAGGGCAGAACTGCAAACCACAAGCTGACTGCAGTCACTTAGCCACCTAAAGTCAACTTTATCTCCATTGGTCAGGATCTGGTAGGTTAAGGGTGCTTTGTTGTGTGCTTTGTTGATTGGGCGCTCCCACCTGGTCTGTTTTCCTAAGTTATTGATACCTGGAACTGGCCGCCCATTCTTCCTGGAACCTGTTGTCTGAGTCAGCTCTTGTCTGGATATAAACAACAAGATGGCAGAACTGGCTGCCCATTCTCCTTGGAACCAGTTGTCTGAGGCAGCTCTTATTTGGACATAAACAACAAGGTAGTGGCTTGGACAAAATAGAGTCACTCTGGCTAAGTAGGTACTTACACCTGCATTCCTTGGTTCCCAAATTCCTGTTAGTTGAGCCCACTCTGTGACAGGCTCCGTGCGTTCTTTCTTGATGAATGATTCATGCCTGGTGATGCGTCTATTTTGTGGTGGTTTACCATGCTCAATAGACTAGTAGTTTGAAGATCTACTGAATGCTCAGTTAAAACCAGTCATTAAAAAAGAGCTCTCATTTATCATATTTTTATCAGTACCATGCTCTAACCAACTGAGCTAACCAGCCACTTTCATTTATCATATTTTTGAACTAATAATTATCGATCTCTCTTCTCCCATCTCTTTTGTCAAAAATTTTGGCTTTATAAAAACAAAAATTGCTCCAGGCAGAGTTAAACAGGTAAAGAAGACTTTGTTGAAGGCTGTTGCAATAGGTGTGAAAGACAAGAACTCAGTCTGAACTCAACCCCCCCCCAGACATAGAGGATATGAGGGTTTTTAAACACTGAGGTGAGAGGGAGAACACAGATCAGTGTTTGTTAGTTAGTTGTACCCCACAGGAAAAGTAAATGCTCTTGTATCTGTGTGACAGGAGGTAGTTTAAAAACTTGGAGCAAAATAGGCCCATGGTGGAAAGTCTCCTAATCCCCCCTCAAAATAGGTAGATAGGGGTACTATCTTCCCTGACCCTCACATTGTACAAAAATCGTTTTTTCCTGGGTTTAAAACCAGAAGGTGGCTTTTGGAAAGATTTACATACGTCTGAAAGAGGCAGGGAAGGAATGTACAGTGAAAAGTTTTCTAGAGTAAATGCTTTGAAGAAAAGGAAAGCCAGGAGGAAACTTGTCTAAAGTTAAGGCAGTCTTGGTATCTTCCTCCATTCCACTCCACCCCCTCCCCTCCCCTCCATTCCCTATTTCCTATCTCTTTCTTTTTTCCTTTTCTGTTCTTAGACCTTGTTGATTATCTCCTTCTTATCCCCAGGGTATTTATTTAACATTTTATATTAGATTGATTTTTTTAACTTTCTCCTATCGTTATCTTTTGATTTTTCAAAGTTGTCTGTGAACTGCTTAACAGTACAAAAGAAGTGGTTAATATATCCTATATAGCTCCAAGTCTGCTTGTTCACCACAATAAATAAATAAATAAATAAATAAATAAATAAATACTTATGTATTTATTTTGTGTGTGGGGTGTGTGTGTGTATGAGAGAGAGAGAGAGTGCTTGAGCAGGAAGAGGAGGGAGGAGGGACAGAGGGAGAGGGAAAATCTTAAGCAGGCTCCATGCTCAGCATTGAGCATGAAGTAGGGCTCGATCTTATGACGCTGAGATCATGACCTGAGCCGTAACTGAGAGACCCTTTACTGACTGAATCACTCAGTAACACCTCTCAGTAAATAATTTTCATGTATTTTATTTATTTATTTTTTTAAAGATTTTATTTATTTGACAGAGAGAAACACAGCCAGAGAGGGAACACAAGCAGGGGGAGTGAGAGAGGGAGAAGCAGGCTTCCCGCCGAGCAGAAAGCCCAATGTGGGACTCGATCCCGGGTCTCCGGGATCATGACCTGAGCTGAAGGCAGTTGCTTAACCAACTGAGCCACCCAGGCGCCCCATGTCTTGTATTTTTTTTAAAAGATATATTTATGTATTTATTTATTTTACAGAGAGATCAGCATTGCTGCCTTCCCTTGTGTATCTGGCACTCCATTTTTGGACAGTCTTTTCTTTTTTACTCAGGTTCCCCAGAGTTAAGAATGCTTTCAAATTATGCCCAGTTAAATCCTGCATATTACATTTACCTTGTCTGTTTGAAGTTGTCCTTTTAATTTTTATTTGTAGAATACCATTTTCTTATTTAGTTTTGCCCAATTCTGTAAAATTCTTCCATTGCTGATGATGTAAGAAACTCCTTGCATTTTTTTCCCCATGCTTTAAGTTTGGACTCTATAAGATGAGTTATGAATTGTCAAACTCACCACATTTTTATTTTTATTTTTCAAAAGATTTTATTTATTTATTTAACAGGAACAGATCACAAATAGGTAGAGAGGCAGGCAGAGAAAGAGGCTGGAAGCAGTTCCCTGCTGAGCAGAGAGGCCAATGTGGGGCTCCATCCCAGCAACCTGAGATCATGACCTAAGCCAAAGGCAGAGGTCGCCACATTTTTAAATGCTTTTTAAAGACCTAACCTATCATCTGTCGAATATAGTTTGTCACTAATAGTCAATCTTCAAAGTTGTTTTCTCAACGTTAATATCATGTTATACTGTGAATAGAATATCCCTTGTATGAATTTACTACTCATTTTATGACTATGCTATTCCGTAAATACTGAATAATGAATAGTGGAAAATATGGAAGGTATAGCTGAAGACACCTAATTGTTGAACTAGTTTTATGAATGGCTTTGTGGAGTCATTCCAGCCCAAATTTTCATTAGTAATGAGTGGTGGGAATCCATGAATAAAACGTTTGCCTTAGTGGAGCTTACTCTCTATGCACCTTTAGGGATGAAGTAGACCACCCACTAGTAAAAAGTCATGTGATATCTCACTCATTCTCTCTGGTCACATTCTGTGTGCAACTCATTTTTAAAATCTTGTCAGAAATCTGAAGTCATGATAAATATATGAAATAGTTGGAACTTGGAGTGTGAAAGAACCTTGGTCTTTTGAAGTCCTCATGAAGCACATCATCTACTGGGCTTAGCAAGGAATAAAACTTTCTAGAAGTTGAGTGTGTTTATTCTTTGACCAGTAAGGATGTTTTATTTCTGATGAATGACTGTATGAATAACTAGTTATTAAGCTAATTCACATTAGAAGTACTTCATGCATTTAATTGGAGAGGTGAAACCTGAAGGCATTACTTTTTTTAAAGTAAAAAGAACATAATATAGTGTTAATTCTGAGTGAGGATAGTTACCAATTGCCTCATGCAGTAGCATATTTATAACTCTTGCCATACTCATTTCTTCTACTTCCTTCTGGATATTTTGACTTCTCTCCCTGAACCCCCTTCAGCCTTCTGATGTTTCATCTAATTTCCAAGTTTTGTTGTTATCATTTTTTTCTCTTCATTTTTGCTTCTGAGGCTCAGTTCCTGTATTTTCTTTTGATATAAAGAATAATAATAGGCTGTTGGTTGAATATTTTTCAGGTTTATTAATATGTATTATGCCTTTTGTTACCTTTTTTTTCTCTTGTTCCTTGACATTTATTTTTGTAGCTGCCTTCTGGCAGGCATAGAAAGAGACAGCATAGTTACCCAGGCTTTAAAATGACAACAAGTGGATGGGAGGAAAACAGCAATAAAAATATTTCTAAATTGGACCATTAAATTAAATTTTTTTCACAATTTATTCCTATTACTCTAGAGTATCAACATGATTTACAGCCATGGTAAAATAGGAAAAAAAAAGAGTTAAAGATAATCATTCTAAATTAGCAGAAATAACATTGAAAGAAGTGCATCTTTACAGCAAGGATTGACTTGGAACATGGAAATATTTGCAAGGAAGAGAGCAGCATCTTCTGAGAACAGGAAGAAACTGTAGGGCAAGTTTGGCCTAGAGGAGGGAAGTATGGGGCCTCCTGTGACTCATCAGTTGATGGGGGACCCTTCAGGTGTGCTTCATGTTTCTTGAAAATAATTACTATGAAAACTCAGATAATAAATTAAAAGTGTGAGGAAGACATTCACCGAAGACAATGTTACTAAGAAAATAGTTCCAGCCTCACTGAATAGATAACTGTATGGGTGAACAGCTTATAGTTGGAGAGAACAGTACTATTTTTAAGGCTACTCTACTTGGACCTAATGTCTAGCTCTGTTTTAAGAAACGATGAAAACTTAGGTTCACTTAACTAAATTTCTCGTGTTTTTAGATGAAGAAGAAATGTCTGAGGAATACCTTTGCATTTTCTCTCAACATTCCTTGATTCACTCACTCAGTTGTTTAGTCATCTGTTCAGTGCCTACTGTGTGTTAGACACTAAAAGGAATGGTTCATGACTCAGACCTTGGCAAAGGAATAGTAAGCCTCAAGAATATGTTCTAGAATGCACTGGGATTTTCTAAAGGCCAAGTATTAAGTAATGATTCTAGAGGTAAGCTGTTTTGGGAAAATGTAGTCTCTTTGATGAAGGAAATAAGATAGTGCCCTTGATTTAATCATATGGTGCCTTGATGGTTAGTTATCTTTATAATTTTTATATGTTCTGTTCTTCAATTAAGCTTTAGACTCCTTTAACAATAGGGATCAGGTTTTAAACCTCCCTGCAAATTAAATACTTAGTATACTTTCAGGGACACACTAACTGTTTAACTGTTAAATGAACAAGTACAAGTTCAGGATGTACTGTTAGTTAGGGAACAAGCTGTGACCTAGTCCTTTTCAGAAGTATTGTGGTTGTTGATTTGCCTTTTACCCAGGTCCATTAGTGGAATTCTAGGAATTGTAAATGTTTCCTTTATTCTGCAGAAGGCTTGTAACAGTGTGTTGGAACTGAGGAGTAAGGGGAAAAGCACTGCAATTTAAAAAGAAAAAGAGACTTTAAGCATTACCTTAATAATTAAATCTGAGTCTTGATTTTTATGTCTTTTTTTTTTTTTAATACTTTATTTATTTCACAGAGAGAAACACAGCCAGAGAGGGAACACAAGCAGGGGGGAAGAGAGAGGGAGAAGCAGGCCTCCCGCCGAGCAGGGAGCCCGATGTGGGACTCGAACCCGGGTCTCCGGGATCATGACCTGAGCCGAAGGCAGCCGCCCAACCAGCTGAGCCACCCAGGCGCCCCGATTTTTATGTCTTTAAATCACTGTAGGCAATAGTATAATAAAGTTAAAGGGGAGTAGATTGAAGCATTTAAAACTATAAACAAACCACAGTTCCCTAAAGAATTAGGAGGAATAAAACACTAAAAGCAGATGTATATTTTTAAGGATAAAGTATTTTCCGTATTATCTCCAGATTTCATAATTCACTACCAAAGTATTTTCTCCTAATGTTAATTCATGGGATAGACAGTAATGTAAATGGCTCCAAAAATAACAAGAGTAAGACTTTTAAGACAATAATAAAATACTCTCATATTTGCTCCAGTTCAGAGATATCTTTGCTGATAAAAGAGGGTGATTTACCATAATATGATTTTCTATCTCTATTAATTTATAGAATAAATGATGCGGCCTTTACCATTTTTGCAGCATTTCATTTATCAGCCAAAGAAGCTAATGAAAGTTTGCCTAAACTCTCCCATATTTAACGGGCGGATTTAAACTTCTCTCATATTAATATAAATTGGATGACTTTTGTCCTTGCCCGAAGTGACAGTGTCAATGTCTGAAGCTTACATCTTTCATGACCGTTGGCTCATAGGAATGCAGGACACCTTTAAAGTCCTCATCTCTAATCCGCCATCTTGGATTACAGCCACTGTTAGCACTCTTGTCAATCACTTCAGGGCCCCGAGCTCCGCTTCCGCAACCTGTGATAAGCATGGTCTCCATGAGACTCAACAGTAGGAGGTTAAAAAAAAAAAAAAAAAAAAAGCTACCTTTTCGTGTATCAGAATTTAAAATAAACTTCATAATCATACCATTGTAGAGTCCTCACCCCACCGCTGCTGCTCAGATACCATCTTCTGTAGAATTGAAAGTTTGTCAAAGAAGCACTCATGCTGTTTCTTGATAACACGTGTGCAGAGCTAGGAAGTGTGGCGTTTTGTTTTGTTTTTTGGAGAGAAGTAGTTTTTTGTTGTGATTTCTACCACGTCTTGGGAATATACTGAACTTATTTCTGGCTTATCTCGCTGGCCGCCAGCCCTTCCCCCCTCTCTTCCTGGCTCCCTTCGTCCTCGTGGGTAAGGCGAGTACCACC